>SJYT01003340.1:19728-67649 GCA_006410635.1 Cephalophus harveyi
TCCAACCAGTCCATTCTGAAGGAGATCAGCCCTGGGATCTCTTTGGAAGGAATGATGCTCAAGCTGAAACTCCAGTACTTTGGCCACCTCATGCGAAGAGTTGGCTCACTGGAAAAGACTCTGATGCTGGGAGGGATTAGGGGCAGGAGGAGAAGGGGACGACCGAGGATGAGATGGCTGGAGCTATACAATAATTCCTTGTTACCTATTTTATATCTGTCCTTTGTATCTGTTAATCCCAAACTCCTAATTTGTTCTCCCATTTCCCCTTTGGTAACTTTAAATCTGTTTTCTGTGTCTGAATTTTCTTCTGTTTTACAAATAAGTTTATTTGTATCTTTTTATTTTATTTTATTTTTTAGTTGCCACATATAAATCATATCATATATGTCTTCTCTCTCTGGCTTACTTTACTTAGTATGACAATTTCTAGGTCCATCCATGTTGCTGCAAATGGCATTATTTCATTCTTTTTATGGCTAAGTGATATTCCATCATGCTTCCCTGGTGGTTCAGTGGTAAAAAATCCACCTGCAATGCAGGAGATATAGGTTTGATCCCTGGATCTGGAAGATCCTCTGAAGAAGGAAATGGCAACTCATTCTAGCATTCTTGCCTTGGAGATTCCATGGCAGGCTACAGTCCATGGGGTCATAAGAGTCGGACATGACTTAGTGACTAAACCATCTCAACAATATTACATGTACCACAACTTCTTTATCCATTCATCTGTCAATGGACACAGTTTCTTCTGTCATGGCTATTGTAAATACTGCTGCTATGAACATTGATGTGCAGAAATCTTTTCAAATTATAGTTTTCTCCAGATATATATGCAGGAGTGGGACTGCTGGATCATTGCCGGGGTCCAGCCCCGGGGGGTCCAGGGAATTCGAAGCGGGGACGGCGTCGGCGAGGAAAACTTATTTATTTAATAATATTAGATTAGATTAGAAAGAGATAGTATAGTAGGAAAATTAAGTGGAGAAAAGAGGCTGAATAACTTGGTTTACGGACTGAACTAATAAAACTTCAGACAAGAAGTTTGCATCATCTACGTGAGGCCACCGGCGTCCGTTCGAATTTTGGAAAGTGCCCCGCCTTGGACACTTTCTCTCACAGTCCTTGAAAGCCAGGGCAAGTAAGTAGACATGATGAGCCGCCCGCTCCAGATGGGAATTCAGCCTGAAATTAAAGTAGNCTTTTTAATGATGGCCTATACCTCCTTGTAGCTTTGATTTGTGTTTCTCTGATAATTAGCCATAGACCTTCTTATCATGTGTCTGTTTGCTTTCTGTGTGTATTCTTTGGGAAAATGTCTTCTTAGGTCTTCCTTGTGTGTGTGTGTGTGTGTGTTTGTGTGTGTGTGTTTTGATTGAGTTGTTCTTTTTCTGATATTAAGTTGTATGGACTGTCTGCATATTTTAGAAATTCATCCCTTGTCTGCAGTAGCACTTGCAAATATTTTCTCCCAGTCCATAGGTTGTATCCTTTTATTTTGTTGATGGTTTCCCAGAACTATCTTTTTAACACATGAAGCTGAACATGTTACTCATTTGCTCAAAATGACTTCCCATTGGAGCAAAATTCCATTCCATGGCCCATAAGCACCTAAATGCTCTGGCCACTGGCTGGTACCCATTCCAATTTTATGTCTTATCATCATTCCCTTTCTCACCTTTTTTTCAATAGTAATGTCCTTTTGTCGGTTCATTAAATATGACAAGCACTTCTTACTCAGATCTTCAGTCCACACTTCCTTTAGCCCTCTACTCAAAGGTCTCTTCAGAGAGACCTGATTACTCTGGAAAAGCTTTTCCATTACTCTCTGTTACCCTCTCTAACCTCATCTTTTTCCTTTACTGCATTTATCATTACCTGACATTAAAAGTCAATATCATTTGATTTTGTGTATTTTTCATCTCCTCATCTTAACATGAACTCCCTCAGGGCAGAGATCATCTTTATTATTTACCCTGAGGTCCTATCACCAAGAACAATGCAGGGCTCACATTAAAGGCTAAATAAGTTTTGGTAAATTTTGGGATGTAACAAAAAGCAGTAAAGCATAAATAAGCTGTATTATCCAACCTAGTGTCCAGAAATCATATAATCCTAGCATTCCTTAGGAAATAATGTCACATAATGATGTACATGCAGCTGGTTAATTTTTAATTTTTAGAATAAATTACATAAAAACCAAGTGTGGCTATAGAAAGGAATGCTAATATCTTCTCACTTGATAATGTAAAAGTGTGTTCAGTTTCCAAAAATAGAAGAGATTGGACAGAGCTGGAGTGGAGCATGAAAGCATAAATTTCCCATCATAAAAAATGTATAGGCCAAAAAAATACCATATATTGAGGATACAGCAAATAATGGTAATAGAAGTATGTTGCTAGAAGTTGAACAATTGAACAAAAGACAAACAAATCCCCAAAGTGAAAGTAGTGATGTAGTTATATTTTGAGAAGGCAAGACAGGGGATTTAGAGGGTGTTTATCACCCTCTATCACCACACAAATTGTTTTATTTTTTAATTAATTTAGCTGCACTGAGTCTTATTTGCTGCATGTAGGATCTTTAGTTACAGCATGAGAACTCCAGGCTTCCCTGGTGGCTCAGAAGGTAAAGAATCCGCCTGCCATGTGGGAGACCTGGGTTGGGAAGATCCCCTGGAGGAGGGCATGGCAACCTACTCTAATATTCTTGCCTGGAAAAATTCCATGGACAGAGGAGCCTGGTGGGCTACAGTCCATGGGGTCTCAAAGAGTCGGCCATGACTGAGCAACTAAGCATGTATATTCAAACTCAGCTGTAGCATGTGGAATTTAGTTCCCTGACTAGAGATTGAACCCAGGCTTCCCTTGTGGGAGTGCAGAGTCTTAGCTGCTGGACCACCAGAAAGTCCAATGAATTGTTTTTTTTTTTTTTTAAGTGCACATGTCTAGTCTCGATGTAAAGGCTCTGCTTTTCGCACACACGATATGGAGCTCAGAGGAGTGCCATTTGTTTTTTTGGGTGAGGATGGTCTTGAATTTATTTTGCTTGTGTTTTAAATTGACATTGAGTAAAATGGACTTTTGAACTCACAGTTCTATGAATTTTAACACGTGTGTGAATAAAGGAAATGTGACCATAAAAGCGTGGCACTCGGGAATAGTTTGGGCTGATGAAACTGCTCCATATTTCAGACTGAAGTGGTTACAGAAATACCAGAAATATGCCACCTTAAGGCACAGAGCACAAACATGCAGTTTGCTGGCTACACTTTGAACAACACTTTTCTTGCAGTTCTTTATTATGTCATTGTTGTACCCAATCCAAATGCCACCGCCTGGTCCATAGGCAGGGTTTCCCCGGTGGTGTGAGTGGTAAAAAACCTGCCTGCCAATGCAAGAGGCACAGGTTCAGTCCCTGGGTTGGGAATATCACCTGGAGTGGGGCATGGCAACACATTCCAGTATTCTTGCTTGGAGAAACCCATGGACAGAGGAGCTTGATGGGCAACAGTTCATAGGGTCCCAGGGAGTTGGACATGACTGAAGTGATTTAGCCCAGCATAGCACATTCCATAGGCAACTTCATGGCCAAGCTCTCCCCATCTCTCATCTGCACTTAGTTCCCTGTTTACTAGTATGCATGACGGACTCTCTTTAGATTCAATAATTATTCCCACATCTGTGTCTTTGGTCATGCCTCTGTCACTCTCTGCAATGCCCCTCTTTTTTTCTTACTCCCCAAATTCTGTTCATTTATTCAGGTCACAATCCATGTCTTACTTCCACTGTGAATTTTCTTGAAGGAGAAAACTTGAGTCTTTTAAAATTTTTAATATTCTACTGTATCTATCCCCATAGTTCAGCTCTTAATGGTTCTGTAATTCATTTGGAAGTTTTTATTTTCTCTATCTAAAATAAATGGAAAGCTCTGTGAATGTCTTCCTTGTTCTTTGGATCTCCCTTCAGTGCTTAGGAAAGAGATGAATACAAAGAAAGCTGTTAAAAACATATTATTGATTGAACAAGCAGTTACACTTCAAGGTCACACCTAAGGCAGGATATGTCTGAAGAAGCATGGAGTTCAGAAGGTGCAATAGAAATACAGTAAATAGGGTGATGTTCTTTAAGGGATGTTTAGAAAGACTATTTTTGAAGTCAGAGACTTGGGAATTGATAGAGATGCATAGTCAGGAAAACCTCTTTTAAATGGTAGCTGAGTTCACAAAGAATCTGGAAAATACACAGAACACGGTGTAGATTTTGTACACTGGCAGGCTTCCAGCTGCCATCACTAAACCCCACAGTGTTTGGAAAAACATCTCAAAAAGCTATGGATCATGGCCTCCTTTCCTACTAATTTTTCAAAAGGTAAGATAGGAGTAAGAAAAGCCTCTGGAAACTTGCAGAATTGAGCCTTACCTAAACACAGTCAGAGAAGTGAGGTGAAATGGAGGAAGGGTAAAAGATAGCTCTGAGCCACCCAACACAAATTGACCAGATGACCCTCAGCAACTCTGCATCTGTCTTCCCCTCTGTAAGAGGAGGAAAAGGGGCCAGAGAACAAACAAGCAAGCTTTAAGTTCTGGCCACCACGATTCTAGTCCCATCTTATTTTCCCTTGGGACTTTCAGTGATTTTGTAGAACACAAAATTGAGCAGAATATAAAATAAAACAATTTCTAAGTTGTTTCACGTGGAATTCCCACAGCACCTATATTTTAGCCAATAATAGGGTACACATTCAGGAAATTTCTGTTTCTTCTTACTGGCTAAATTG
This sequence comes from Cephalophus harveyi, assembly GCA_006410635.1. Classification (NCBI taxonomy): domain Eukaryota; kingdom Metazoa; phylum Chordata; class Mammalia; order Artiodactyla; family Bovidae; genus Cephalophus; species Cephalophus harveyi. The sequence goes on from SJYT01003340.1 coordinate 24,508, forward strand.
ATTCTTCTTTTGAATCTTATCCATGTGTGTCTGACTTCATTTAGGAATTATATTTTGTTTCCTTCAGTAGCATTATGTATTCTTGCAGACTGTCTATGTCCAACTATTTCTAAGAAGGACATGGTTTTGTTTTGTTTTGGAGAAAATGTACATTTCTGATTGCCTTGAATCAAGGTTTTATTTGTGTTCTAGGGTCACAGGAGGGCAAGAGATTTGCAGTCTCTCAACTAGAAAGTGGGAGAAAAGATGGTGGAGGGAGGTGGTAGGATCATCACTCACCTTCCATGAGATCAGTCTTACCAAATCCGAATGGCGTAATGAGCTCAGTAAAGCAAATTTTCTTTAAAAGCCAGTCTGTTTAATCTCTATGTAAAAGGCACTTTAGAGACTTTCTGTATGCCTATTCAGGCATGTTTGCCCATGTGTTTGTGCTAAGTTGCTTCAGTCATGTCTGACTCATTGCAACGCTATGGACTGTAGCCCTCCAGGCTCCTTTGTCCAGGGGTTTCTCCAGGCAAGAATACTGGAGTGGGTTGCCATTTAGATGTGTTCTATTTTATGCAAACCCAATATCAAAAATTCACACTTACAGGGAACAAACGAAGGCATTTTTCACTTCACATAGGGATTTTCCAAGAGGCCTAACAAGGTGCAGCCCCACCAGATGGAGGCTGGGGATTTGTTCTACTTGTAGGGCTAAAAGAAGATAATGCTGTCCCTCTAAGAGATGATCTTTAGTGAGACAAAGTGTCGAGATGAAGCTGGACCATACATATGACCCATGCAAACTCCACAGCAGCACATCAGAGACAACCAGACAAGTGGAGAATGTGCAAGGACCACCAGTGACCTAATAGAGAAGATGCTTTATTCTTTCATCTTGCTTCTTCTACATGGGAGAACGAAACCTGAAAAGAAAGGGGAAGGAAAATCCCAGAAACCAGATACTCTTTCGATACACTACAAGATTGTGGAGTGTGTATGTGGAAGGATGGGGTATGAACCGACCAGGATGACATAAGGACCCTGCCCAAGCAAGACACCTGGATTCAGGATGAAGGACACAGATGCCAGATCTTGTGATCTGTCCATCCTCATCCATGTCAATTTCTGCTTAAGATGACAAGATATTTTGATGACTGTTTAAAGCCACCTCCAGAGGGAAGAAGGTAAGAGGTATACCACTCAGGGAAAGAAAGCATGAAAGATTGGGGGAGGAGGAGAAGGGAGTCTTTGGGAGAAAGCAGTGGAGTGGACCTGGCAACACTGCAGAGGGTCAAGGTTATGAATGGAAACTCTGAAATAACATTGCTTGGGTTTGAATCCTCCATTATGAACTGTTTGAACCTGAGCATGCTGTGTAACACCTCTGTTCCCGAAGAGTCTTCATCTCATAAAATGGGGCTCCTGAAATACCCTCCACACAGAGTGACTGTGAGGATTTACTCTATTAGTAAATGTTTCAAGAACACTTAAAACACCTCAGGTTCTAATATGTACTTCCTATATGGCAATTTGGATGGAGGAGCCTGGTGGGCTGCAGTCCATGGGGTCGCTAAGAGTCGGACACAACTGAGTGACTTCACTTTCACTCTTCACTTTCATGCATTGGAGGAGGAAATGGCAACCCACTCCAGTATTCTTGCCTTGAGAATCCCAGGGACGGGGGAGCCTGGTGGGCTGCTGTCTATGGGGTCGCACAGAGTCGGATATGACTGAAGCGACTTAGCAGCAGCAGGAGCATATGGCAATTTTAATTATCATTACCCATGAAAATTAAGAAAAAAATAACATCCCAAGAAAACTGTGATAAGTAGAGTCATCTCAAGCTCTAGTGTGAGACCAGAAGACAAAGTCCATTCACAGGTAAATGGGAAAAGCTGAAGGGTATGGCTTCCCTGGCTCTGATGGTGAAGAATCTGCCTGCCATGTGGGAAACCCAGGTTTGATCCCTCGGTCAGGAAGATCCCTTGGAGAAGGGAATGAATACTCACTCCAGACTTCTTGCCTGGAAAATCCCATGCACAGAGGAGACTGGAGGGCTACAGTGCATGGGGTCCCAAGCTATAGTCCATAGGCTTGCAAAGAATCAGACACAACTGAGCAACTAAGACTTTCACTTTCATGGGGAACAGGAGGGAAAGTTTTTCATTTCAGAACCACATGATTTAGAAGTGCTATCTGCTTCTGTGCCTTGGACCAAACTGTGCTGTCTCTTATCCATCAGTGAATGGAAGTAGAACATATTCAATACGGTAAGCTCTATGGAGCTTGGACTGTGAACCTCTGAATCATTTGTCGCCTTGAGGGAACCCTTTCCCAGTGGGGAGGGGATTTGAGCACGACTGCTCCATTGCTGAAAATACCAGGTCTTGTCTCATTCACTTGTTTGAATAAGTCAACTTTATTGAGGCTATAATCTTTGAATGATAACAACAGCTTCTACCCAAGATGGTTGTGGTGATTGTAAATCACATCTGAAAACTTTCTTGTGTTACTTCATGCTTGCGATGGAGTAGGATTCCCTGTTGTAGCTCTGAGAAAAAAATGAAAGGGACAATGGAGTTGACTGCATTCTCTTAATGAGCCCTTAAAAGGCAGGTTTGCATCGTTTCCTGTTTGGGGAGCGAGGCTAAATTTTTTTGTTGTTATTAGTTTCTAAGCTGAGTGGGTATGGAAAGGTTTCTGGATCAAAATATCTAGGTATCGAAAGGTAGCATTTAAAGCAGATTCATTATTAAAATGAACAATACAAAGTGGTCAAAGGTATTAATGTAAGTGTTCTGACATGAAATGTGAAGATTAGAACTGGAGGAATGCTGACTCTTAAACACAGCTGTGAGCCTGAACCTCCTGCCTGCTTAGAAGGGTGAAGCCATTCCTACAGGAAGGAAAAGGGGCACCTCAGTGGTTACAAACATCCTTCCAGATTCACTTTCCTGATTTGGACCCTCACGCTAAATGGTCCACTGATGGGCAAAGAGAAGGTACATCTCTATATACAGTGAGATTCTAAGTTTTCACTTACAGAGTCAGTTATCAAACTGCTTAGTTCTCGTGGAGCCTCAGATTTGCACACAGAAATAACAAGAATGCTGTTACAACTTCTAGGTTTCCCAAGTGTATATTCGAAATTGACACTTAAAGCTGTATTAGGGTCATTGTTACCATCTTTCTAAATTCCATATATATGCGTTAATACCCCTGTATTGGTGTTTTTCTTTCTGACTCACTTTACCCTGTATTGATTCATGTCAATGTATGACAAAAAACCACTACAATATTGTAAAGTAATTAGCCTCTAATTAAAATAAATAAATTTTTTAAAAAGAGGATAATAAACCAAAAGAAATAAAAATAATCTTTAAGAAAAAAAAAAAAAAGCTGTAACAGGAGTGTAGATCTCATGTTAAGTACTCTCACCACAATAAAAGAAAAAGATACTTGAGAAAGACTACTTTCCTCCCCGTACCCCAGCTCTGCTCCCTCTTCTGAGTCTATTTGCTTCTTCACAAGGCTTCTCTCACATTTTCCTCTCAAATGTAAAATTACTAAATATTTTTTATATCCCAGGAAAATGTATTTCTTTTTATAGGCAGACTGATCAATGTGAAATATTTGAAGGCATTCTAGGTCATTCACGAGAACTTCATTCCCGGGGATAATGCTTTGCTATCTGCTTATGTATTTAATTATATATGTTGAAATATTTTATATTCTTGCCACATAGAAAAACCTCAAACATCTTCCTTGTGACTAGAGTCAGTGCTATTTTTTACTAGTCTATTTTTACTTCAATATTAAAATGACATTCAGTTTGGCATATTGGCTGTTTTTCCTCTTTTCTTTCCCTTAGCAGTAAGTCTGGGGCAAGGCATGGAGGTGGCTTTAGGAGCAGGTTGAGACCACTTATTGCATATAACTTGTTGCCCTGTATTTGTCTGTCAGGGCTACCACAATAAAGTCATGTAGATGGATGGCCCAAACAACACAGTTTTATTTTCTTACCATTTTGGAGGCCAGATGTCTGAGAACAGGTATTGGCAAGACTGATTCCTTCAGATGCCTCTGTCCTTGGCTTGAGGAAGACCTCTTCCTGCTCTGAATTCACATGGTCTTCCTCTGTGTCTGTGTTCTCATTTCCTGTTCTTATGAGGCCACCAGTCAGATTGGATAAAAGCCTGCCCTAATAACCAAAATTTAACTTAATTATCTCTTGAAAAGTCCTGTCTCCAAACATAGTCATGTTCTGAACTCCATCGAGTTAGGAGTTCAATCAGTGAGTTTTGGTGGGGGTTGCAATGCAGCTCTTAACAGCCCCCTTCCTCCAGATGCAAGGCTTGTGCTCTCAGTTCTGAATGTTGCATCTCTTTTTTCCCTTCCATGTTCTGCCTCCCTCCTCTGCCTTTCTCCTGTGATTACATGCCCATCTGGATAATCCAGGATAATCTCCCTGCTTTATAGAAAGCTAATTAGCAACTTTAAATGACACTCACTCCTTGGAAGAAAAGCTATGACCAACCTAGACAGTGTATTAAAAAGCAGAGACATTACTTTGCCAACAAAGGTCCATCTAGTCAAAGTGGTGGTTTTTCCAGTCATGTATGGATGTGAGAGTCATGTATGGATGGGGTTCGCAGAGTCAGGCATGACTGAGTGACTGAACTGAACTGGCAACTTTAATTTCATCTGCAAGTTTATTTCCATTTTGCCATGTAATATAACGTAGTCACAGGTTCTAGGATTACGGCATGTGTGGCTTTGGAGTCGTAACTCTTCCTATCACACTAACCAAGAACGGGATCCATCCTACTTTTCAACAAATACTCATTCTCTCATTTAAGGCCTCTTTGGGGCCAAACTTTTGAGGAAAACTTTCTCTTTCTTCCTCTTGTTTATCCTATTCTCTGTGAGGAGAAGAGTGTGAGCAGCTATACTCTGCCTGCTTCTCCACACTGGGATATGTTCTTTCTCACAGAAGTAGAGTTCACCAGTCAGGCTTGTCTGAATTGGTACATCCATTTTGCCAGGTTAGCAGAAGATGGAGCCATGGTGTCAAGGGCAGAAACCAGACCTCACATTTCTTCCTTCCCATAATGTCATGGATAAATAGGGAGGCCGGGAAGCTTTCCTCTGGCAGAGGCGTCTCTTCTCCAACCTTCCCATTGTTTTCTTTTACTTTCTGCATCCAGTCTAACTGGCCCCCTTGTCCTTCTTAACGATGAGTGAGTAAGTCAGCTTAGACTTGCCGTCTATATCCCTCTGTCTTTCCTTCAGTGCAAGAGAAGAAAAGAGCCTTCCTTTATCCTCCAAGTTAGGTCACATTCTCCAATCCAATTTTTATCCAAACTCATGCTTTGAGATGATTAATTTTGCAAGTGCCCCATAATCTACAAGAAAAGCTCTCTGGATAAAGGCACTCACAAAATCATTGTCATCCATATTTTCTTTCAGAGCTAGCACACAATTCTTCTGTGATGTCCCTCAGGCAATCTTTGGAGAAAAGGAAAAAACATCCTATAACTCAAACAACTGAAAGAGGAGAGTGAAAAAGTCGGCTTAAAACTCAACATTCCGAAAACTAAGATCATGGCATCTGGTCCCATCACTTCATGGCAAATAGATGGGGAAACAGTGGAAACAGTGACAGATTTTATTTTGGGGGGCTCCAAAATGACTGCAGATGGTGACTGCAGCCATGAAATTAAAAGATGCTTGTTCCTTGGAAGAAAAGCTATGACAAACCCATATTTAAAAGCAGAGACATTACTTTGCCAACAAAGGCCTGTCTAGTCAAAGCTATGATTTTTCCAGTAGTCATGTATGGATGTGAGAGTGAGACTATAAAGAAAGCTGAATGCCTAAGAATTGATGTTTTTGAACTGTGGTATTGGAGAAGACTCTTGAGAATCCCTTGAACTGCCAGGAGACCCAACCAGTCCATCCTAAAGGAAATCAGTCCTGAATATTCATTAGAAGGACTGATGCTGAAACTGAAACTCTGATACTTTTGCCACCTGATGTGAAGAACTGTCTCATTGGAAAAGACCCTGATGCTGGGAAAGATTGAAAGCAGGGGGAGAAGCGGACGACAGAGGATGAGATGATTGGATGGCATCACTGACTCAATGGACATGAGTTTAAGTAAACTCTGGGAGTTGGCAATGGATAGTGAGGCCTGGCATGCTGCAGTCCATGGGGTCACAAAGAGTCGCAATGCTGGGAAAGATTGAAGGCAGGGGGAGAAGCGGACGACAGAGGATGAGATGATTGGATGGCATCACTGACTCAATGGACATGAGTTTAAGTAAACTCTGGGAGTTGGCAATGGATAGTGAGGCCTGGCATGCTGCAGTCCATGGGGTCACAAAGAGTCGCACACGACTGACCAACTAAACTGAACTGAACTCAAACAAGAGCATGTGTCTTACTCTAGTTGTGCTGCTGTGTGAAAACCAGACGTTTATTTGAAGTCTAGTATTTTCTACAGTATAGTGTTATAGGGATGTTGATATGGAGGATTTCCACCTACCTACTTTATCCATAAATGTTCAATATTTATCAGCCTGAGTTTCACATAAGCTTTTAGTTGAAACAATGTTAGTAAACAATCCTATTGCAATTATCAGTACAGGTTGCTTTATACTGTATGTTACAGAAAACTTTTGCTACTTGCCTATAAAGGCAGAAGAGAAAAATCATATTAAATTTGAAATAAAAAGGTTTTTAAAACAGTCAAACCTTGCCAACATATTGAAGTCATGGTTTGATAGACAGATTTTGTTGTTGCCACCCATCAGCTAGCTTCCCATGTTCTGCCTGGTAGCTCAAATGGTAAAGAATTTGCCTGCAAAGTAGGAGCCCCGAATTTGAACCCTGGATCAAGAAGATTCCCTGGAGAGGGGAATGGCAACCTACTCCAGTCTTCTTGCCATGAGAATTCCATGGACAGAGGAGCCTGGTGGTCTACCATCCACAGGATTGCAAAATGTCAGACACAGCTGAGTGACTAAGCATGAATCAGGCACCCTGATTTTGCTGTATATACCCATCCTTGTCCTGAATTTAAACCATCTGTTCACATAAGGCTTCACAACTGTTCCTGGGGGTGAATGTGGGACTCAGGTCTTTCTAATCTGAATGTGCAATTCTTTGACCACACTGCTTGGTATAAGAATGAGCATGTGATGAAATCAAAGACCGTGAGAAGCAATGAGACTTTTCCCCTAGAGTTGCAATAGAGGTACTTTGTTTTCCTTACTGTCTTGAAGCTGGAAGGGGATTGTAAGCCAGAGGCTTCTTGCTGCCACATTGCCACCATGGGCAACCTGAGAATGAACTAAAGAAAGATAGAGGTTAGAGCACAGGGTCATGATAACATTTCTAATAATCTTATTGGAATGTAGTTGATTTACAGTGCTGTGTTAGTTTCAGGTGCATAGCATAGTGATTCAGTTATACATTTACAATATAATCATTCTTTTTTCAGATTCTTTTCCCATATACATTTTTACAGAATATTGAATAGAGCTCACTGTGATATGCAGTAGGACAGTAGGTCCTTGTTAGTTATTTATTTTATCTGAACCTCTGAAACAAGTCTTGCCTATAGTTAACCCACCTCTTGAACTGTTCAAACCTGTAAGCCAAAGAAATTCCTCTCTGGTTAAGCAAGGGTGAATTGAGTTTTCTGTATTTTGAGTTAAACAAGACAAGCTCCTAAATTCATATGTTCTATAATAAAGAAGTTAAACTCATCTCTGATAAGTTCTTAGTGACTTTCTGAAATACAAATGTACCTTTCATTGCCACATAGATAAGTAATGCAGCAGAAAATGTCAAAATGCATAGTTTAAAAAATGATGTCTATGTATGCCAGATTATTAAATATGTGGACTTTTTCTTACCTCTAAAGCCTAAACTATGTTGGAGTCATATGCTTTGAGCAACTCAGAGCTCCCAATAGAATTGGTCCTATTACTATGCTGGTTGTGTTTTGAGAACCACACACACACACAAAATTACTTTTTCTTAAAGTAGTATCTTCATAGATTTGCTTTGCCTCTTGAATACAGAGAAGTAACACAACATATTGGAATGAAAATACCAGAAGGGACCAAAAGATCATATAGTCATCTCATTTTATAATAAAGAAATTAAGAATCAAAGATCTAAATTGATCTTTAATTAAGTGCAGTCACCCTAATTGTTAATAGAATAGTGGAATCCAATTGCCAGACTCTGGGAAGTGTCTCTTTTCCTCAGTCCCCTAGATTCAGGCATGATCTTTATTTACCCACTACTCAATTTTCACATTAGGAAAAAATATAGTGTTAGAGTAGAATCATATTATACCTTTTGCTCATTTCTGTGTTCACAAACTAGTCATTTTAAGGTAATGTCCATGAAATCAGCCATACATAGCACAGCCACAGATGACCTAAATGGCTTTTCATTTAAGTCATTTCATTTAGTGCCAACATTGTGTATAATCACATCTGAAAGTATTATATATGTTTCAAATTTCAGAGGAGTATGTCACGTACAAATTGTATAACAAATTGCTCTAGAACTTAATGACAAAACAATTGTAATTTTATTATATCTTGAGATTTTTCAGTATCAGGAATTCAGTGCATTCTTCTGTGCAGATTCAGCTCTTTTTAGTCTGTCATAGTGATAGGACACATGAAGATACAGTGGAGGTCTTGACTTAGGGGCTTTATGTCAATAAGAGCATCTGTTTTTACTTTGGTAAGAAATTATAATCTTTATATGCTCTTACTACAAAGATTCAATGATTCAATTCAATCCTATTGAATTCAATTCAGTCATGTGCAATCAAATGCACACGCTTCATCAATGACTGTGATTAGGATAAAGCAAGCCTGGAGACATGATTCTCTTATTATAAGAAGTCCTTCTGGTGAAGGGTCAAGTTTGGGGTAACCTGAACGCTGATTGGAAGGGTCTAGAAAAGACTGCTTTCTAGTTTCAAGCCAACCTCTAACAAGCTGAGATACTTTGGGCAAATCAACTTACCTCTTTGCAGTTCAGTTTTTTTATTAGGAAAAAAAGAACAAGGCCTTCCCAGCTATGGCATGGTCTGACTCTTGATTAAAGTTTTTACTGCATAATAAGGATTTTCTTACTCCTAAGAAATTAGAATTCCCATAAATGGATTTTACTGAATATTTCTTTTAAGTTTGCATCCAGTATTCCTCCAACCTGCCACATTTTTGAAGAGAAGTATTATCTCTACTTTGTGTGTTAGTCACCTAGTTGTGTCCAACTCTTTGAGACCACACGGACTGTAGCCCAACAGCCTTCTTTGTCCATGGGATTCTCCAGGCAAGATTACTGGAGTGGGTTGCCATTTCCTTCTCCAGAGGATCTTCTCAAACCAGGGATCAAACCCTGCTCACCTGCATTGCAGGCAGATTCTTTACCATTTGAGCTATGCTGCTATGTTCATTTTTAATATATGTGGTCCACTTTATCCTCTCTGCTGTGCCTGCAAAGTAGAATATTCTCCATTTGAGTTCTGGGCTTCCTTGCTGAAGCTTAGAAACAGACAGCTAATTGCAGCAGACTGTGCTGGGAACTTTGGCCACTAAACTCCCAACAAAGAACACATGTTGACTTCACCACTCATGTCTATTAAAGGTCACCCTGAAACTGCCCTTGCCAGGAACTGTGACTCACAGATAAAAGATACTGTGGGCAGCGAACTCTCCCCAGAGCCATCCCGCACAGAGATAGAATGCTTTTGTAACACCCACATACCTTGTATTTTATGCTACAGATGGCACTTTAAGCTTCCACTTATAAAGAGTCATGGTCAAGCTCAGAGGTCAGAGGCGCTGAATAAAACCAGTATCCATTTAATGGGAACTAGTGTTTGAAATTCTTTTCTACTTTAGTAAACACTCTGAGCCCTGTAAGAGTTTATAGCAGGTCCAATGGAACGACCTATTTAAACCACTGCAAGTTCATTTACACACTCCTTGTAATAGATCCCTTTGTTCAAATCTTCTTTGAGCAATTGCTTTCTCTGTACTAAGCTTCAGAGCGTATATTATATCAAAGCAATTTAAAAGGTCTAACATTTTTGAAGAAAAGCAAAATGCAGAAATCAGCTGACCTCATAGTCAGTGTCCTGCTTGAAAAAGGCAGAAAGCTTACCAATGAGATGTGAATGTTTTGCCTTCTTTAGGAAATTAACAGACAGAGCTTTTTATCCTAATTTTATCCGGGTGCCCAGATCCTATCTATGGATTTCTCCATGATGGAGGAGAAGTTTCATAAAAACAGCATGATGATTCTCAATCTTCACTTCACTTCTACCTTACAGCTCTCTCATTAACATGTTTGAACTTGCTCTTATTTTTTATATCATTGCCATTATGTATTTTCTTAGTGAAGGTTACAGGTTGGAGTGCTCAGCAAGTAAGGCCCTTCTTTTGCACATAAAATTCTTCTTCCTTTTTGGTAAAAATCTATCCCATAACTTTTTGCCCTAGCCCTGTACTACAACCTACGTTCAATGTTCAACCAGTTCACTCTGAAGATGCTCTGAAACAATTCATGACACTTTGCAGGGGTTATATTCTTTTCTGTCCATTTTGTTCCTGTTCATGTTTAATTTTATTCAACTCCTGAGTTTATTCCTGCCTGTTCTTGTTCCCAGGACTTCATTTTGGTCTTGTTCTCTCTGTGTTTGACACTACACAATCATTATTTTTGGCTCAGTTTTAAATTTCTGGGGATCTTTTTTTCAAAGCAACTTTTTGTGGAATAACATTCCTGCTTCAGTCTTTGGGGTCAAATTCTTGGTCATAGTTCCTTTGGCCAGTAAATTAACTGTATCTTCCCAGTGTAAAGAGGAGGGAGATTTAGTAATAATTTTTTGTAGCAGCATGTTTCCCTGTGTGCTGTATGTATTCTGGGTGCCCACCCTCCCAATCTTTTCACATTTCTTCTTTGCTTCTCTTATCATTCACTTTTAAATTTTGCATTGACACAGGGTATGATGAGAGTCTTACCAGAGCCCATGTTTATCTATGGGCTAGGGTCCAGGGCATAAGTTGCTTCTTTACATTGATACATAATGCACTGGTGTAGTGGATGCTATGAACTGCTGATCGCTCAGCATTGATTTCCTCTCTGAAAGTACCTGTTTAGCTGAAGGAAGCTTCCAGACCCAGATTAAGTTTGTGCCACAAGAGCATCCTAAGACTGGCTGATTTGGGAATGAGACCCAGTCTCCTTGCCCAGAATTGGAACATGTTAAAAGGTCCATCCCAGCTTCAACTCACCCCTGAGTCTCTACTGTTAATGCATTACAGAGCTGCTTCTCCATCAGCCCAGTCCTATTTCCTTTGCTAAGCCTTCACATGATCTTGTTTTTGTTTGTTTAGTTTTTTATTTTTTTAATTAATTTTTTTGGGAGTTTATAGTTGCTTTCGAAGTAGAAATCCACTCCAGGATTCTTGTCTGGAAAATTCAATGGACAGAGGAGCCTGGCTGGCTGCAATCTATGGGATCTCAAAGAGTCAGACATGACTGAGTGACTGAGCGCTGAGCATACATAGTTGCTTTACAATGTCATATTAGCTTCCGCTGTACAACAAACTGAGTCAGTTGTATATCTCCCCTCTTTTTTAGATTTACTTCAGATTTGGGTCACCACAGAGGACTGAGAAGAGTTTCCCACACACCAATCTAGTAAAGAGATCGGTAAAGTTTCCGGTAAAGGGAAACTGTGCCTAAGACAATGGTGTTCTTTTCTGGCAATTAAATGTTAGTTAGGGCTATATTTCTCAAAACAATCATTTCAACAGGTCATGGCATCTTATGAGATTCATATGTTTGTGTCATAACAATGGATTCAGTATCATCTCGAACGTGAACAACACATGTTGATAAGCAGACATGACTGGAAAACAGCTACATTTACATGCTTCAAATAACACTGAAACTGAAGCAAATATATATAAATAGCTGCATAGTGCTGCGAATGATGAAGTACTCGATACAAATCATTGCATTTTGAATGAGTTTCAATAAACAACCTCTTAAAACATAAGAATCTTAAGTTTTCCAAAAAAACATGTGAAGAAGAAAATTCTTAACAATTTTGGTTGGGTAAGGGCAAAAAGCAAGACACAAGTCAGGCCTCTTACCATTATGTATGAACACTGTATGTTAAGTCACTTCAATCATGTCCAACTCTTTCCAACCCTATTGACTATAGCCCTCCAGCCTCCTCTATCCATGGGATTCTCCAGGCAAGAAAAATGGAGTGGGTTGTATGCCCTCCTCCAGGGGATCTTTCTGACCCAGGGATCAAACCTGCACCCTTATGTCTCTTGCATTGGCAGGTGGGTTCTTTACCACTAGCACTACCTTATCACTAAATATAGTGAGTAATTTTTTTTTTTTTTTTAAGTTTAGAACCTGTTTAGAAACTATGAAGTAGTTGAGTTGGTAGATAAATTATCTCTAACTTACTTTTAAACTTTACACCAAATTTTGAGTTTATGTTTGTGCTTCTGGGGCAAGGGTAGGGACTCATGTATAGAAAATTTTCAAGATAATAGTTTAATGCTCTCTTAGTTTTATAAATTTTAAAACAGAATATAAATATTCATAACCCTACCCCCTCACACAGTTAAAGCTCCCTTGTAATTATGCCTATGGATGACTTGTCTCTTTCAGTTTCTCTATCTGTAAAATGGAGATAACAATACTTACCTTCCTAATATGGGTGTTGAGATGATGAATTTCCTAATGTGCATAATGTGTTTTGAAGATGAAAAGCTTCATGTAAATGCTGAGTGTTATTATTGTGCATAAATTTATGAGGTATCACAGGTGCATGATTCCAAAGAATACATTAAAGCTAAAATTCAGTGTGAATAATCTTTGAGGTTGTAAACCTGAATTAAATATAAAGGTAAAAGGTATCCTCTAAACATTAAACACAGATGGTAATGATTTTGTTCAGATTTTCCTTGTATATAGGTTGGCTATATTTTATAATTAGACAAAAAGCTAAATAAGCATCAATTTTTAAAGTTTTTTAAAAACATTTATTTCTTAGAAGTTAACATGCAAACATAACCCAAAAAACACAGGAAGCAAAAAACAAAGTCATTCATAATCACAGTCTACTGTTTGATGTGTCCTTCTAGGTCTCATTTGTGCATTTTCACAACTAAGCATCTGTTTTATATAATTAAAATCATACAGTTATGTATCATACTGTTTCACACATCATGAATATTTACTATTCCAAAGTCCCAAAGCGATGAATATTTTGATAACCAAGAAGACACTACACCACCTCAATGTGGAAGGAAAAAAAAATGTTCTCCTGAATTCTTGAGATCGTCTTTCAAAGCTGTCTCAATTCTTAAAATTCTCAACTGTAAAATTTTAATAAAAGAATGCTTCTTTTCACTAATTTTGTGACTTTGGGAATTGACTGGTACAGCATTATGACTTTACTCCAATTCATCAAAAATAATTTTTTTGCCAAAAGTCATATTCTTGATAATTATATTCTTGATCCTTATATGTGCTCTTGTTTGCCCAAAAAAGGTATATTTTGTTTAATGTACTACTTTTGCCTCAGAGAAAATAAATCCTATTACTATGATGAAATCCCCTTGGGTTCACAATCAAAGTAACTCTTGCATGTTTCTTGACTTTGTGCTGTAGCAATGGATTTCAAGGACAGATGAGAGATGGGTTTTTGCTTAACTGGTGACATGCGGCATTTTGTTCCTGGGCAGCTATCTGCTTGGAATATGGTCTGCTTCTCCTTGGCTCCTGAGCACACATGGACTTGGGCTTATGCTGAATGTCAGTGTCAGGCACCTTTCTGGTTTACTCCACCCACTCTGTGGTGGGGAAGAGACTTGCGTCTCATGCACCCAGAGACAGTCAAACAGTCTTGAGAGAACGATTTGTCTTTTCTTTTAGAATGAAATAATGTCATTTGCAGCAACATGGATGGACCTAGAAATGATCACAGTAAGTCAAGTAAATCAGACAAAACAAATATCATATGACACCACTCATATGTGGAATCTTAAATATGACATGAATGAAATTATCTACGAAACAGAAATGGACTCACAGACATAGAACACAGACTTGCAGTTGCCAAGGGGTGGGGAGTTAAGGAGGGGAAGGATTGGGAGTTTGGGATTAGCACATGTGAACTATTATATATGGCGTGGGTAAAGAAGGTCCCACTGTATAGCACTGAGAACTATATTCAATATCCTGTGCTAAACTGTAATAAAAAATATGAAAAATGAATATATACAGTGGTAAAGAATCTGCCTGCAATGCAGGAGCTGCAGGACACATGGGTTTGTTCCCTGAGTTGGGAAGATCCCCTGGAGGAGGGCATGGCAACCCACTCCAGTATTCTTGCCTGGAGAATCCCATGGACAGAGGAGCCTGGTGGCCTATAGTCGATGGGGTTGCAAAGAGTCAAACGTGAATGAAGTGACTTAGCACCCACACGTGTGCACATATATATAACTGAATCACTTTGCTGTACAGTAGAAGTTAACACAGCATTGTAAGTCAACTGTAGTTGAATAAAATTTTTGTAAAAGATTTAGATCTTTTTTAAACTTTCACTTTCAGCTGTTTTAAATGCAAGTATCTGGGGAAATGGGGTGGCCGGATTGGGACATGGTGAAGAAATGTCACACTGAAGACTCCTGCAGAGACAAGCCCCTCTCCTCATATTGCCTCATGGCTCTTCTGTAAGGAATTGTCGTCATTTATTACACAACCAATCTCTAGTCAGGAGGATGTTCAGGCCAGTGATGCATATCCCTGAATAACAGTGAAAAATAGTGTCTTCGCTCTTCGGAGGAGCATTAATTTGTTTTAAGCCTGAGGCCTGCTGGCACAGTAGACAATGCTATTTACTGAAATAGGGCTTCTTGCCTCAAGAGCTGAGGCCAGTCTAGAAAGGATGGGATTAACTCCGTGTGCACTGGAAGCATCAACTCTCTATTACAAAGTGCTTTAAATAATTCAAATGACGGTAGCATAAAACTTGCAGGCTTTCTGAGATAAGTAAAACATGGGTTTGGCCAGGTTGGAGAGTTAACTACCTATTTTGAAGGCTGCTTCTGGAGAAAGATCAGAGTTGGGAATTTATTCCTTTATTCCTTTAACTAATTTTTAAAAATATTTTGAGACAGCGCTATATATCAGGACTGTGACCCATGCAGGATACAAAACGAAATCCTTGCCCTTCCAAATATTATGTCTAGGGGAAGGAATTAAAGAATTGGAGGGGTGGATAAAGAAATCATGTTACTATCAACAATGCAGGTCACCCTGTGCTTCACCTAGTTTAGATCATCTGCAAGCAGATGGAGAAGAGGAGGGAGGGAGGGAAGGAAGGGGAGGAAAGGATAAAAGAGGATAACTTTTTTCAAAATGCAAAAACAAAACAAAAACAAAAATAATTATATATATATATGCAAAACATTTTATACTGTGTACAGTGACATTCACTTCATAGAATTATAGTAAGGAATGACAGTATGTAGAAAGCAAAATTAAAAAAACAAGGATACAAAAAAATAATAATAATTTGACTCCTAGAAATTCAGAACAGATGCTAGAGAACCTCAAGTATCCACATCTATAGTCTTTTGATTTTCTGTTTGGGAGGTTCCTGAGCTGCTGCTGTGTCCTTATTCACAGCTCTGATGAGTCCACTGAAGTTGATGAGAATCTATTAAATAATTCTAAGAGAAACTTTGAGACAGATCTAATTGTGCCACATGGCTTGTGGGATTTTAGTTACCTGACCAAGGAAAAAACCTAGGCCCTCAGCAGTGAAAGCAGAGTCGTAACCACTGGGCCATCAGGGAATTTCCCAGAGAGATCTAATTTTGAAACAGGCATTATTATAGTCTGTTTGACTTGCAAACCAAGATGTTTTATATATATATATATACATACATTTCATTTACATTTAGGAAATGGAAACAAATTTAAATGAATCATATCTATTTTCTCTCTCCTAATGGGATAAATAGTATTCTTGATAGTATTCAAAAATATAAAAAATGAGTAGATAAAACATGTCATTATCAAGTAGCTACCAATGAGACAATCCATTTTGGAAGAAAATATATTTATCAGAGATAACATAATTTGGGGTTTCTTATGTATTTTTTTTTCTTTAAAAATAAAAGGAAGCTTGGAAAAGAAAGGGCCATGAATATCTAAAGCTCTTAACTACCTAGATCTTGAATGAAAAGTTCATTAAGAGCTTCTCATCATTACATGCCTACATCAACTTCTTTCCCACCCAGGAAGTCTGGGATCCACAGGTCACCCTCCCTCTGTCTTCTCCTACTTCATCCATGCTCCTAGGGCACCCTTACCCCCTCATCCTATCACACAGCATAGGGTGTAAAGCTCTTAAAAAAATATAATACCTGGGGTGTTCCCTGGTGATCCAATGGCTAAGACTCTGAACTTCTAATGCAAAAGGTGCCTGGGTGCAATTCCTGGTCAGGGAACTAGGTCCCACGTGCTTCAAGTAAGAATTTCCATGCTGAAACTAAAAAGAAGAAAGTTCCTGTATATCACAAGGAAGATCAAAGATCCCTCATGCTATAACCAAGACCCAACACAGCAGGAACTGGTGTATTTTTCTTTTCTTTTTAAAATTTTATTTATTTTAATTGGAGGCTAATTACTTTACAATATTGTGGTGGTTTTTGCCATACATGAAGCAGCCACCAGTATACATGTGTCCCCCCCAATCCTGAACCCCCTCTCACCTCCCTCCCCATCCCATCCCTCAGGGTTGTCCCAGAGCACCAGCTTTGAGTGCCCTGCTTCATGTTTTGAACTTGAACTGGTCATCTATCTTACATATTTCAGTGCTATTCTCTCATATTATCCCATCCTTGCCTTCTCCCACATAGTCCAAAAGTCTGTTCTTTACATCTGTGTCTCTTTTGCTGTCTTGCATACAGCATCATCATTACTCTCTTTCTAAATCCCATATATATGCATTAATATACTGTATTGGTGTTTTCTCTTTCTGACTTACTTCACTTTGTATAATAAGCTCAAGTTTCATCCACCTCATTAAAACTGACTCAAATGTGTTCTTTTTTATAGCTGAGTAATATTCCATTGTGTATATGTACCACACTTTGCTTATCATCTGCTGATGGACATCTAGGTTGCTTCCATGTCCTAGCTATTGTAAATAGTGCTGCAATGAACACTGGTGTACGTGTATCTCTTTCACGGCTGGTTTCAAGGCTGGTTTCCTTGGTGTGCATGCCCAGCAGTAGGATTGCTGGGTTGTGTGGCAGCTCTATTTCCAGTTTTTTAAGGAATCTCCACACTCTTTTCCATAGTGGCTGTACTAGTTTTCATTCCAGCCAACAGTGTAAGAAAGTTTCCTTTCCTCCACACCCTCTTCAGCATTTATTGTTTGTAGGCTTTTTGATGACAGCCATTCTAACTGGCGTGAGATGGTACCTCACTGTGGTTTTGAATTGCATTTCTCTGATAATGAGTGATGTTGAGCATCTTTTCATGTATTTGTTAGCCATCTATATGTCTTCTCTGGAAAAGACATATAGAGACCAAGTTCTTTGGCCCATTTTTGGATTGGGTCATTTAATTTTCTGGTATCAAGCTGCATGAGCTGCCTGTATATTTGGGAGATTAATCATTTGTCAATTATTTCATTTGCTATTCTTTTCTCCCATTCTTATGGCTGCCTTTTCACCTTGCTTATAGTTTCCTTCATTGTGCAAAAGATTTTAAGTTTAATTAGGTCCTTATTTTGGAGAAGGAAATGGCAACCCACTCCAGTGTTGTTGGCCTGGAGAATCCCAGGGATGGGGGAGCCTGGTGGGCTACCGTCTCTTGGGTCACACAGAGTCAGACACGACTGAAGCAACTTAGCAGCAGCAGTATGTTTATTTTTGTTTTATTTCCATTACTCTGGGAGGTGGGTCATAGAGGATCTTGCTGCAATTTATGTCAGAGAGTGTTCTGCCTGTGTTTTCCTCTAAAAGTTTTAGTTTCTGGTCTTACATTTAGCTCTTTAATCCATTTTGAGTTTATTTTTGTGTCTGGTGTTAGAAAGTGTTCTAGTTTCACTCTTTTGCAGGTGGTTGACTAGTTTTCCCAGCATCACTTGTTAAAGAGATTGTTTTTTCTCCATTGTATATTTTTGCCTCCTTTGTCAAAGATAAGGTGTCCATAGGTGTGTGGATTTATCTCTGGGCTTTCCATTTGATTCCTTTGATCTATATTTCTGTCTTTGTGCCACTACCATACTGTCTTGATGACTGTGGCTTTGTAGTATAGTCTGAAGTCAGACAGGTTGAGTCTTCCAGTCCCATTTTTTTTCCTCATGATTGCTTTGGCTGTTTGAGGTTTTTTGTATGTTTCCATACAAATTGTGAAATTATTTGTTCTAGTTCTGTGAAAAATAACTTGATAGGGATTGTATTGGATTATAGATAGCTTTGGGTAATATACCCATTTTCACTATATTGATTCTTCCAATCCATGAACATGGTATATTTATCCATCTAATTGTGCAATCTTTGATTTCTTTCATTAGTGTGTATTTTTTCATTTCCAGTTGATTCTAAGATACAGCCAGTGTTGAAGACCACTTCCCTGGAAAATAATCTGAAAAAAATAGATATATGTATAACAGAATCGCTTGAAACTAACACAACATTGTAAATCAACTATACTTCAATATACAATAAAAATTGAAACAACAACACTTGCCTAAATTCTCTACTGCTCCTTTGGAACTCACAGTCTGTTATACACAATCTTCTATGTACTAAACTTCTTTCAAAGTTTTCCTCTTCTGCTGTCACAGAAACCAGGCTACTTCTTGAGGATACTCTTTCCTTTGCAGTCTTCACCTCACTCCTCAGACTCCAGCACCTTCTCCCTTTACCACAGTCAGATGATGCCCTTGACTAGATTATGTCTCTGCTTAAAGAAGAACAACAACCAGAGAGAAATTCCTCATTTTCCCATCGCACATCTTTCCCTCTCCTTATTTCTGTGCCTGTCAGTGTCTTCCCTGCTGATAGGATAATGAACTTGGATATGTTGGCATAAATGGCCAGTCCTTCCATTACTTCACTAGCCTCTCACCTACTCAAGGACTTTGATACTGAATTTAACTCCTCTGTCTCCTCTGTCACTAAAATTTACCTCTCTGTTAGAATTGCATTGGTGGGGTTGATATTCAAATAATCTCAATGTCAAGCATTAGCACTGATTAATTATTACAGAGGTGACTGAAACCACCTGTGACCAAGGTGAATATCATCTGTCTTGCTTATCATAAAATCAACATCTCTCAATATCACCTTAATAAACAACTTCCCTTGATCATGCAGACCCAGCCTCTTTCTCAGATCCTCTTTATGCTGTCTCCTACATGAGAACAAATTCCATTCATAAGTTTAATTTCTTTGTAAGTCCAACAAAGTTAGCTTAGGTACCCAACTAACACAATCGGCTATATAGTACTGTACTGTATTGAGTTTATAATACTTTTCACATAAATAATACATAAAAAACACAGAAATTAAAGAGAACATTTTAATTTTAAAGTACAGTAGCTTGGAAAGTACAGTAGTACAGTACAACAGCTGGCATACAGGGGCTGGCATCCAGTGAGCAGGCAAGAAGAGTTACTGACTAGAGGAGGGAGAAGGGGTGGGAGATGGCAGAGCTGAAGGATCATCTGCAATAGGAGACAGAGGGCAAGCTGCAGTTTCACTCATGCCTGACACTGATGGCAGATGTTCTGGTTCCTTGCCGGATTCAATTCTATCTACTCTCTTGAGAAAATGATTCAGTGATGTTTGAGTTGCAGCTGTCTTTCTCCTGTCATAGATAACAAGGCAGCAGTAGACTGCATTGTGAATGGCTGCTACAACTTTTGTGTATCAGTCTACATTTGGATCCTGTGGCTCAAAAATTAACAGTGCCTCCTCAAATACAGAAAATTCCCCTGCAATTCCCTGCGATGTGAATCTCTTCAGTTCTTCTGTTACTTCTTCCTTTTTTCCCTCATTGTCCTTGTCCTTTCTCTGGGCTTCTAATTCCATCAGATCATCATTAGTAATCTCCATGTTCACATCTTTAAAAGTTCTCGACTTGAAGGTTACTATGTAGGGGACTTACTATGCAGGGGATCTACTTCTCATGTTGTTGTCTTTGCCTACTGTCTCTTCATCCTACAGACTGTTGCACTTCCTAGAATCAGGTATCACCTCACTTCTTCAGTAACATACCTCTTATTAAAGGTCACAGTGTTCTCCACGCTGCTCGTGGAGGCTCAGTTTTTGAGCTCTCATCTTACTACCTCAGCAGAACTCCATATTATGCTTTGTTCATTAAAAAACTTACACAGTGAAATTAAGATGAGATGGACATTTTTGCATGTATGTAAAATTTCATTTGATGTGTCATACTCATTGTTCTGAAATAATGATGAATATGACTGGTTCAGAGCTTTAAAGAAAATATTTGAAAATCCCCACAAAAATTTCCAATCGTAAAATAATGCTTTTTTATGAAATTATGTTAGTTAAGTCTCAACTACTTGATTTCCATTACTGAAGCAAACAAAATGCATCCAAAAAGATGACTTGAGGATGGAGAGTGTGAAAAATGACTAGAAAATTTTTTATCCTAATGTTTGGAGAGCCATGAAATGTCTGATTATCTAGAAGGATAGAAATAAAAAATTGTTTATCTTAAATAAGACAAAACAGAAGAACTATACAAAAGAGATCTTCACGACCCAGATAATCATGATGGTGTGATCATTCAACTAGAGCCAGAAATCCTGGAATGTTATGTCAAGTTGCCCTTAGAAAGCATCACTACAAACAAAGCTAGTGGAGGTGATGTAATTCCAGTTGATCTACTTCAAATCCTGAAAGATGATGCTGTGAAAGTGCTCTAGGCAATATGCCAGCAAATTTGGAAAACTCAGCAGTAGCCACAGGACTGGAAAAGGTCAGTTTTCATTTCAATCCCAAAGAAAGGCAATGACAGAGAATGCTCAAACTACAGCACAATTGCACTCATCCCACACGCTAGCAAAATAATGCTCAAAATTCTCCAAGCCAGGCTTCAAGAGTACATGAACTATAAACTTCCTGATGTTCAAGCTGGTTTTAGAAACAGTAGAGGAACCAAAGATCAAATTGTCAATATCTGTTGGATGACCGAAAAAGCAAGAGAGTTTTAGGAAAACATCTACTTCCACTTTATTGACTATGCCAAAGCCTTTGACTGTGTGGATCACAACAAACTGTGGACAATTTTTCAAGAGATGGGAATACCAGACCACCTGACCTGCTTCTTGAGAAATCTGTATGCAGGTTAGGAAGCAACAGTTAGAACTGGACATGGAACAACAGACTGGCTACTACTGGTTTCAAAGGAAAATGAGTACATCAAGGCTGTATAGTGTCACCCTGTTTATTTAATTTATATGCATAGTACATCATGAGAAACACTGGGCTGGATGAAGCACAAGCTGGAATCAAGATTGCTGGAAGAAATATCAATAACCTCAGATACGCAGATGACACTACCCTTATGGCAGAAAGCAAAGAACTAAAGAGCTTCTTTTATGAAAGTGAAAGAGGAGAGTGAAAAAGTTAGCTAAAAACTCAACATTCAGAAAACTAAGATCATGGCCTCTGGTCCCATCACTTCATGGGAAATAGATGGGGAAACAGTGGAAACAGTGTCAGACTTTATATTTTTGGGATCCAAAATCCATGCAGATGGTGATTGCAGTCATGAAATTAAAAGACGCTTACTCTTTGGATGAAAAGCTATGACCAACTTAGAGAGCACATGAGAAAACAGAGACATTCAGTTCAGTTCAGTTCAGTTCAGTCACTCAGTCGTGTCTGACTCTTTGCGACCCCATGAATCGCAGCACGCCAGGCCTCCCTGTTCATCACCAACTCCCAGAGTTCACTCAGACTCATGTCCATCGAGTCCGTGATGCCATCCAGCCATCTCATCCTCTGTCGTCCCCTTCTCCTCCTGCCCCCAGTCCATCTCAGCGTCGGAGTCTTTCCCAGTGGGTCAGCTCTTCTCATGGGGTGGCCGGGGTGCTGGGGTTTCAGCTTTAGCATCATTCCTTCCAAGGAAATCCCAGGGCTGATCTCCTTCCGGGTGGACTGGTTGGATCTCCTTGCAGTCCAGGGGAGTCTTCTCCAACACCACAGTTCAAGGGCATCGATTCTTTGGCGCTCGGCCTTCTTCGCGGTCCAGCTCTCGCATCCATGCATGACTACGGGAGGGACCATAGCCTTGACTAGACCTAGACAGCATATAAAAAAACAGAGACATTAGTTTGCAACAAAGGTTCATCTAGTCAGGGCTATCGTTTTTCCAGTGGTCATGTATGGATGTGGGAGTTGGACTGTGAAGAGGGTTGAGCGCTGAAGGGTTGGTGCTTTTGGGCTGTGGTGTTGGAGAAGACTCTTGAGAATCCTTTGGACAGCACGGGGGTCCGGCCGGTCCGTCCTGAAGGAAATCAGTTCTGAATATTCGTTGGGGGGACTGATGCTGAGGCTGGGACTCCAGGACTTTGGTCACCTGGTGAGAGGAACTGACTCACTGGAAGGGACCCTGATTCTGGGAAAGACTGAGGGTGGATGGGGAGGCGGATGGCAGAGGATGGGATGGATGGATGGCGCCACCAGCTCGATGGACATGGGTTTGAGTGGGAGTTGATGATGGATGGGGAAGACTGGTCCATGGGGTTGCAAAGAGTCAGACGGGACTGGAAAAAAACAGAGACATTAGTTTGCAACAAAGGTTCATCTAGTCAAGGCTATCGTTTTTCCAGTGGTCATGTATGGATGTGAGAGTTGGACTGTGAAGAAGGTTGAGCACTGAAGAATTAATGCTTTTGAACTGTGGTGTTGGAGAAGACTCTTGAGAATCCTTTGGACAGCACGGAGATCCAACCAGTCCATCCTAAAGGAAATCAGTTCTGAATATTCATTGGAAGGACTGATGCTGAAGCTGAAACTCCAAAACTTTGGTCACCTGATGAGAAGAACTGACTCACTGGAAAAGACCCTGATTCTGGGAAAGACTGAAGGTGGATGGAGAAGCAGATGACAGAGGATGAGATGGATGGATGGCGCCACCAACTCAATGGACATGAGTTTGAGTAGGCTCTGGGAGTTGATGATGGATGAGGAAGACTGGTCCATGGGGTTGCAAAGAGTCAGACAGGACTGAGCCACTGAACTGAACTGAAGACAAAACAACAAATGAGTCTTCCATAATTCAACTTGCAACAGACATATTATCCTTTTTTCTTGAAAGGGAAGTAGTTTGACATTTTAAACATTAGGGCCAGAATACATGAAATTATTATGGGTTTGCTGAAAGAATAGATTTTAGAAAACCTGTGCCTTGAAAAGGCTGAAAGAAATCAGGAAACTAAAATTATTAAGTATAATAAATACTAAAGTTATTTTTGCAATGGAGCCTCTATTAGTCCCTATTGCTGCAAATCTATCCAGGCAAGCTGTGCACAGTCATCATATTTAAAGTTTCTACCATGGCTGAAATGGAGATAAGCTAAACTCTGGGAGACTTATGTAACCCAGATATGACTGGCCTTACTAGGCATCTTCTCTTCTCTCTACTTCCATCTGAAAGATGGCTTTACACTTCAAAACTCAGATTTAATTTGATATGTATTTCAAAGAGGCAGCTATTTTCCTCAAGGTTCTATAAGGACGTGAGGAATGTCTCTTTATCTCCCAATGCAGAACTTAATAAAATATTTTTAAAGTTTCTGTTGTTCCCCAGAAAGAGGCTTTCCATTGCCAGTCACTCATTTCTTCTCTGTTCCTTCTCTAAAGATTTTGGATGCTCTTTGCTGGTTCTGCTCTCTCCCTCAACTTCGAGAACCCCTGCCCAGCAACAACCAAACAGTGGCATCTGCCCCCTAAATATTCCTCAGCCTTTCCAGTCTTCGTTGCCTCCTCAGAGGGCTCTTCAAGGTTCCAAAATGACAATCCACTTATCCTATAACATTGTACCATCTTATTAGCTTATGTTATCTTGCTAACTTTTTAAATGGTTAATAAGAAACTGGGCTTACTTCAATGAAAAGTCTCAAAAAATTAACATAAATTTTTGTTTTTAAAGTTGCTATGAAGGGCCTCGGCACCAGAGGTGTGGAATGAGTTTGTGTTGAACATATTTGTGTAGAACCTTGCCCATGGATCACAATCTGGAGTTTACTACCACCCTTTAATTACAATATGCAGATTTTACATTTGAGTTTTCATCAAATTTCTCTCTTTTATACAGTGTGGAATGTTTCTAAAATGTGTTCTCATCTCAGTCTTCTGAACATGTCTTCTTCTATAAGGCTAGTCAACAAATGTGTGTTCATGATGAAGTCATAGCATGAAGCTGACAAGCTACACAAAACTGTGGCAGCGATACCTCTGATCTTGACAGACAGACACTGTGATCGAAGTCTGAAGGTCAACCGTGTCCATGACACATTCAGGTGGTTGGGGGTTTCTGGAACCATTTATGGAAGGGCCATAGAAGAGCGTTGAGACAGAAGAGGAATTAGAAATATATGCCTAGCTCCAAATAAAGACTTCATAATCCAAATACAGGAGCAATTTTGAACAAAGAGCCCTCTGTCTATAACTTAGGTTTTTTCTTCTTCCAGCATTACCCTTACCTGGAGAATGCTCACATGCATGCATAAACACATATACAAGTAAACATACTCTCTTTCTTTTCCAAAGGATTCTGGTCTGAGTCCTGGGTAAAACCATGCTGCAAGTTGCCGGGGTCAAGCCCCAGTGGATCCAGGGAATTCGAAGTGGGGACGGAGTCAGCATCTAGGAAAGAACTATTTAATTAGAGATATAAAGAGAGATTAGGAAAGAATAGTGTAGTAGGAAAATTAGTGGAGAAAAGAGGCTGAATAACTTGGTTTACGCGGAGAACCAATAAAACTCAGAGACAAGGAGTTTGCACCACCTACGTAGGCCACAGGCATCTTCCCGGTCTCCCAAAGGAGCAGAGACACAAAGTGCCTCCCCATGCAGATCTCAGAAGCCCAGGCAAAATTAGTAGGCTTGGCAAGCCTCCGTGCTCCAGATGGGAATTCAGCCAGAAAAGAAGAGAACGAGAAAAGACCACATGGGGAAACCAGTCTTTCCAGGAACTGGTCCATTTCTTTATTTTCCAGGTCCACTTTTATACTTTTAGTTGTACATAGAGATAAACGTAAGAAACAGAGTCACGCAGGGTCAGCTGCTCCGACCCTTATCTAAAGACAGTGTTCTCAGCATATCTTTGTTCTTACAAGGGTCTTACATTTGTTTACAATATCTTCTGATCTGGAGACCGATTAACATTTTATGGCCCCATCTTTCTTTCTATTGATAAAGGTTAGTCAATCAGAAAACTTGTTTTCCCTTAAGATCTACTTAAGGAAAAACAAGTCTTAAGATAGTGATAAAGTTACATTCTTACATAGCAAAGACACAATGATTTATAACAAAGAAAGAGGAGTACAGTGATTTATAACAAAGAGAAAATTCATTAACTCAAGAGTCTAGTATTGCTAACATCAAAACTACTATATTTCTTTTTCTACATTCCAATTACATCAATTAACATACTCCCAGGTGCCTAAGGATATGGAGGCCTGGCAGCAATCATTAACTCAGCAATGAAACCCTTCACCAACATGATTTTTATCTTTAGAAAAACCCTGTGCTAAGACTTTCAAAATACTCCAAACTCTCTGTGCTGTTTATGGTTGAGAGGTTGTAAACAATCATGTATGTAGTAGCAAGAGTGTGGATAATCCTATCACACAAGCTAGTCTGCCAGCAGAGAGGTTTGACCTGAGACACTCCTTTTATATGCAAGAGACTATTATCTGGAGTTCTAAGTTAATTTTCCAGAGAAAGGTGGTCAGGGATAGCCCCTGTTAATGTCAGAAGAGTGCAGTATAACAGACAGATTTTGGTTTCGGGGGTAGATGCTCAAGAATCTCCAGGGGGACTCCCTGAGGCTTGATCCCGCCTTTGCGTATGCCAAGCCTCCTCCCTCATGACCTTTGCCATGGGTGGGGTTCCTCAGCTGGCTCCTGGCAGCAAGTAAGAGTACAAAGAGTTAATTTTTACTAAAAAGATGATCAGGGTGCAAAATGTAATTTTAAAAGGAGTTGAAAGATAAGCTTCCTATTTTTGTGAGGAATGAAAAATTAATTGCTTGAGAGTCTAGAAGGCTCCTAAGAACAAGACATCCATTTGGTAGCTGAGGCCTCAGGGTATCACAACAGAGCTTTCTAGAGTGGTGGCAAAGGGCCAGGTGGAAAGGAAACATCAACAAGCACAGCATTACCTGGAAAAGTACATGAGGTGCAATGGAGCTGATAGAATCAGTATGCTTCTCCAGGCCCTGGAAATGTAGCAAGGCATTCATGGGCTTTGGTCTTGTGCTAGGTGCTGGGATACAGCACTAGAGAAACAAGGTCCCTGGCCCTCCCTCTCCAAGAGACAGGATCAAGTGAAGAAGATGAGGATCAAGCAAACAATTACACAAATGCTCACATGATTCAATAAATGCCCAAGAGAAGTACAAGGGCTAGATATACAATGGAGGAGACTAATCCAGTTTGGAGAGCCAGCTGTAGGGGCCTTAATGGGAGACATGTCTTCAAGGAGACCAGAGCTAGACAAAACCAAACCACCAGACACTATATTGGTAAATAAGAGGATCTGATTGTGAGTACATGTGATATTCCCACAATGAATCAAGGGTTTGGTCTTTCAGTAATAGGAAAAGGAAAGGCCACTTTGCCTTGCATGCATGTTCAGTTGTCAGTGGTGTCTGCCTCTTTGTGACCCCACGTACTGGGAACCCCCAGGCTCCTCTGTCAATGGAATTTTCCAAGTAAGAATACTGGAATGGAGTAGGAATACATTTCCCACTTGAAGGGATCTTCCCAAACTAGAGATTGAATGCAGGGTCTCTGGTGTCTCCTGCATCAACAGGTGGATTCTTTACCACTGCGCCACATGAAGGAAAAGGCCGCGAAATATAATTTTCACCAAACCCAGTAATTTTAAATTTACCCTCAAGTTCATAGGATCTGACACTGTTCATGCTTATCACTATAAGCTGTTCCTATTTATAACTATGTGTCTTTAACTATAAACATAAAAGGGATTGTTGGGATTCAGTAACGGGAAATAGCTAGATACAAAATCCTGATCTTAACAAGTAAAAAGTATAGACTGTCTGTGTATCTTAAAACAGGCTTAATAAGTCACATTACAATGGATATGTTCTATCTTTTCATACATTCTTGGGTAGATCCTCAGTTTTCTGAAATGATAATTAGTAAATGTAAACCAATAATTCACATCCTATGATCATTTTCATCTATATTGTATTGTTCTCATAAACATGAAATGTTAGGGAAAGTAGTGACTTTTGAAACCCAGTTGAACCTTACATTTTGTTGGGAATAGAAGCCCAGAGAGTTATGTGATTCAACAGTATCTTGAGGGCAGTTCAGACTCTGCATGAGCCTTGCCTGCCAGGCTTTCAGTCTGCATGGTTCCATTCCAGATGCTATTAGCTTTTTTCCTTACTCTCTATTTTGTTCATTAGCATGATCTGGGGAGCTGTATTTTAACTTTCTGGTCTCTCTATTCCCTTTTTACCCTCATTCTCATTTTTTTAAATGATTATTTTGCCTCTCTTTTTTCGCCTTACAATCTTTCTGATTTTATCATTTCACATTTACTTATCATGATATGAACAAGAAAGAATGCAGTTGCAGAAGAACAGTTAGGAATGAATTATTTATTAGATGTTAATAGTGAGAAACAGCATAAGAGGAGAACTTGAGAAAAGTGAGAAAACACAGAAAATGAGAAAGTCCTGACCTTTGATCATGTGAAGATTCTGCAGAAGGAAAGCGCACCCCTATTCTTGTATTATAATCTAAATCATGATGTCTTTTGTTCTGCTGAAAATGTGAGTAAGAAAGGAAATTTCATTCAAAATGCAAAACTTTATTTTTATTAATCATGTGTATTAAAGTACATGTAAAAATCCTCAGATTCCAACTGTTGCATATATTCTTTCAAAAAGTTGTATTTCTCCTTTTGAAAACATATATTTATTTATCATTTGTTTGATTGTTTCACGTCTTCACTGCAGCACATGCGATCTTCATTTGTGTCATGTGAGATCTTTCACTGTGGCATAAGGACTCTCTAGATGTGGCAGGCAGGCTCAGTAGAGGCAGGGCTTGGGCTTAGCTGCTCCACAGCATGTCTGATCTTAGTTCCTTGACCAGGGATTGAATTAACCTTCCCTACATTGAAAGTGGATTCTTAACCACTGGACCACCAGAGAAGTCCCTGTATTTCTTAATATACGAAATTATTTATTTCTACTAAGTGGGAAAATTCATTCTTAGTGAATGAACATTGAACATTAAAATGCAATTATTTAAATGAATATAAATTTTAATTAAAATTTTTGTTCAATATTTTAGTAAAATAAAAATATTTCCAATTGAAGTGTTCAATGTTCATCAAGCTGTAAGACAAAAATCATTGTCAAGATACATGTGCTGTCTAGAACTACATTTACACAAATCTAAGAGAATCATAATTCTTGAAGAATATTCCCCAGGTGCCATTTCCAGTGTTGCAAATACCATGCCCGTTTGCCAGGACCTGCATAACTACACTTTGAAACAGAAAAAAAAAAAAAAAAAAAAACAGGAAAATTAGTCTTCCCATAGCTGGGACATGAAACATTATAATGCAAGAAACTGCTGAATTTCTGCTGAGTTATATTGTTTCCCTCTGATCTAGACACTCTGCTGTTTAAATCCTCCTAGCATTATGAAATAGTACAACTTACAAACATTAATGTTGAGCTTCCCTAGTGGCTCAGTTGGTGAAGAATCTGCCTGCTATGCAGGAGACCCGAGGCTAATCCCTGGGTCGGGAAGATCCCATGGAGAAGGAAATGGCAACCCACCCCAGTACTCTTGCCTGGATAATTCCAAGGACAAAGGAGCCAGGCAAGCTACAGTCCATGGGATAACAAACAGTTGGACACAATTATGCAACCAACTTTCACTTTCACAAACATTCATGATATTCAAGAAGCATCACGTTTTATTTTGAGGACAGAGGGCAAGAGTACAGAGAAATGTTTTCTTAAAGTCTGAGCAGTGTTAATCAGAAGAGTGAGCATTTAGAATCTCAGGTACAATGTGCCACGTTAAGTGCAGAAGACTGCATAGCACAAGTGTACGTATGTTCTTTAATTGTGTGTGTGTTTGTGTGTGTCTATCTGTGGGGTTCCCTAGAGCACAGGATTCAGAGCAAGGGATCCTTTCATTTTAGTCATAGTGCAGTACTGCTGAGAGTCTATTTCCTCAAAATGAATATTAACCACAATTATTGGTTGAATTTATATAGTGGAAATATGTTTATAAACTATAATTAGTAGCATTAAGTATACATTTGAAAATGTCAACAAAGATACATGTTGGAAAATAATTCACTATAGAATCATCTACATATGTAAACAAATATATATCAGTTAAATATGCACAAATTTTATTAATTAGGATTAGGTTTGGCTGAAAGTAAAAGAAAATCCCACAAAACAGAATCTTAAAATGAAGATAATTTATTTCTCTAGCTTCCCTGGTGGCTCAGTGGTAAAGAATCTGCCTGCCAATGCAGGAGATGCAGGTTTGATCCCTGGGCTGGGAAGATCCCCTTGGAAGGAAAAGGCAACCTACTCCAGTATTCTTGCCTGGGAAATCCCATGGACAGAGGAGCTTGGAGGGCTATAGTGTCCATGGGATCACAAAAGAGTTGGACAGAATTTAGTGAATAAACAATAAGTTTATTTTTCACACAAGCAAAATCCAGAGCTGATTTGGTAGCTGTGCTCCATGAAGTCTCCAGAACTCAGGCTTCTCTCAGCTCACCTCCCTCCCATCATCATGTGTGGCTCCTGACTCTACATTCTAAGAAGGTAGTATCCACAAGCCAGGGAGCAGATGAAGGGAACTCAGAAAAGCAGGCAAAAGCAGGACACCAATGGTATCTTAAGGACATTTTCCAACAGCTCCCATGTGACATTTCTTCTTAAATCTTATTGGCCAGAATCAGAATCACATGATCACATCCAATGGCAAGAAAAAGTTTATTCTGGACAGCAAGAATCTCTTCTGGTGTAGAAGGAAACGCAAATACTAAGCAATGATAATCACTTTTGCCACATTTATTTTACATATGTCAGTTATTGATACCCTATAATTCATAATGCTACAGAATAGTTTGCACCCATGATTCTTCTCCTCTAAGATATTTATCAAACCCATTTGCCAAAAATATCTGAAATTTTAGCATCACATATTTTCTATTCCACCTTTATCATGTTCACTCCACTTTGTGTGGTAATTTAATTCCACGTCCAGGTCAGTTTATGCTGGAATAGCCTGTTTCATTATGTAGAACTGACTAATATACTAATTGTAAAGAATGTAATATACGAATTGTAAAGAATGTAATATACGAATTGTAAAGAATGTAATATACTAATTGTAAAGAATGTAAAAAAATATTTGCAATTGTGTTAAGTTCACTCTTTAAATATCCCAATTGCCTTTGACCCTTTTGTTCCATTTTATGAAAGTATTAAAACTTTGGAAGTATGACACTGTGATACCTTCTGCAAACAGCACACCTGCAAATACCTTCTGGCATTGTGGTGGCAGAGGTTTTAGTGTGCAGCCTGACTTGAGTGCGTAAAATGTGTCTGGTTTGATTATTGCCCAAAAGATCTTGCCATACTCAATGGTCTTCACCCTGAGTTTACTTTTCTATGTCATTAATAAATATCTCCATCCTCAACAAGTACAGCTATGAAATTAGGGTTAAAATTGTTGTTGTTTGATTCTGTTTTTTTTTTTTTTTTAAAACTTTCCTTAACACATTATATGTGTTTCTGTGTTTATTTCATTACTTTGGTTACTGCTGATGGACTTTATGTCTCTTTTTCCAGATTCTAAATCTGATATAAGGAAAATATGTGACTAACACAGTCCTTGGAAGATAGAAGCTCAATAAAACTTGTTCAATTTATTAATTAATGATTTATACTGCATGTGCATTAATAACAAATATATTCCATTTGAAAGAAGAAAAGCTTTCCTTTCAAAATCTGTATCCATTTTTTTTTTTTAAATCAGAAGGACTCAAACAAGATAAGGGGACGGAAATGCTATAACCATTAACTGTGCATGCTGCCTACTAAGTCGCTTCAATTCTGTCCAACTCTTTGCATCCCTATGGACTGTAGCCTGCCAGGCTCCTCTGTCAATGGGTATTCTCCAGGCAAGAGTACTGGAGTGGATTGCCACACCTTCCTCTAGGGGATCTTCCTGACCCAGGGATTGAACCCACATCTCTTATGACTCCTGCATTTGCTGTTCTTTACCACTAGCACCACCTGGGAAGCCCAACCAATAACTACACTTGTATATGATAATCAGTCATCTCTTTACTCCAACCTCTACTCAAAATAATGAAAGAATTCAACAACAGTAGGGAAAACATAAGTTTCTGATATACATTTTGGGTAAACATTAGAATTTTAGTTCCATGGAGGCAAATGTGATACTCCTGAGAATCTTTAAGAGAATAATATAAATCAATTATTTTGAAGTAGACTTTTGCTTTGAAATATCTCAAGAAGTGAAGCAATTAATTTTAGCTCTAAGATTCTCCTGAAGGTGTCCTAAAACACAGCACTGGATTTAGTCCTCAGTGGGACAGTTGAGGGGCTTCCCTGGTGGCTCACTGGTAAAGAATCTGCCTACAGTGCAGGAGACCCAGGTTTGATCCTTGAGTTGGAAAGATCCTCTGTGGGAGGGCATGGCAACCAACTCCAATATTCTTGGCTGGAGAATCCCACGGACAGAGGAGCCTGGTGGGCTATAGTTAATAGGGTCACAACGAGTCAGATAGACTCAGTGACTAAGCAGCAGCAGCAGGACAGTTGAGATAAGATGGAACCCTAAATGCCTGGTGGTTGCAGTTAACAAATTATATCAGTTACCAAGATCATTTCTCCTGAAGAGAATGATAAGAACATTTCCACTTAGCAATTCTATTTTCTATTTCATACTCCATCCTATTGTTATCCTCAAACTCCTCAATCACATTTACAGCAAATACATTTTGGCAAAGGGCAAAGGAAATAATTTTATATGCCTACTTTGAACTTGCCATAATGCTGCCATGCTAAAATGTATCTGCATCCATGGATGATGTTTACAGTAAATCTGGGATTTACTGTAAACTTTCAATCCTAGTAAGAAAACTAGTAAGATTCAATCCTAATAAGAGAACTAAGATCCTGTATGCTGTGTGGTGTGGCCAAAAAGTAAAATAAAAATAAATAAAATGATAAAAAAAACTTAGCTACTTTGAATTTGCCATAATGCTGCCATGCTAAAATGTATCTGCATCCATGGATGAAGTTTACAGTAAATCTGGGATTTACTGTAAACTTTCAATCCTAGTAAGAAAACTAGTAAGATTCAATCCTCATAAGAGAACTAAGATCCTGTATGCTGTGTGGTGTGGCCAAAAAGTAAAATAAAAATAAATAAAATGATAAAAAAAACTTAAAAAAAATAAAGTAGAACTGTACTTTGCCTCATTTCCTTGGTTTATGAAACCTGGATTTTCTGTTGTTCAGGTAAAATGAACTTATGGAACTTACGGTTATATAAATATGTATAAAGGAATATGTATAAGCCGATTTTGGACTGGGATATATTAGGATGAGTCAAGAAATTTACACATGAACTGCTTTTGCATATACTTTTACTACACAGATTTAGGGGGGGAAATGGAATAAAGTATGCAGCTAACTCATTTTACCAACTGATATAAAATTTTTTCCAAATATAAATATTTATATTGCTTTTCACTTCCTTTAGAAATTAAAATTCAGATGATCAGATTCCCTCTTCTTAATTTATCTGGACTCGGCATCCCTACAAATTTACTTTTTTTGTTGTCATTTAGTCACTCAGTTGTGTCCGACTCCTTGCAACCCCATGGACTGTAGCCCACCAGGCTCCTCTGGTCATGGGATTCTCCAGGCAAGAATATTGGAGTGAGTTGTAGTTTCCTTCTCCAAATTTATTACTTGCTCATAGTTAAGGTATAAAAGATATACAAACTATCATATTTTTATAAATCTAACTGTATGTATCCTGTTTTATAATTATAAATGTGACTTGTTTGAAATAATGAGAAAATGACTTGCTTCTCCTTGCTTATAAGAGACTCTTGGAAAAACCATTAATATTCTGCAAGCATCAGAAGCGGTAAAAGTTGTTACAAAACAAGTTTCTGATTTTAACAAGAAAAACGCATAGAACTGTTTAATCTTCAAATGGCCTTCAAAATATTTGTTGATGAATATTAGTTTTGAGGTTATTAGATGTGGTTCTTGATATGTTAGAGAAGATATATTTGTGTATGTGTATATACTCATTAAGGGAATGTATATATGCTAAGTTGCTTCAGTCATGTCCAACTCTTTGTGATCCTATGGACAGTAACCCACCTGGCTCCTCTGGCCATGGGATTCTCCAGGCAAAAATATTGGAGTAGGTTACCAATCCCTTCTCCAGGTGGTCTGCCTGACCCAGGGGTCAAACCCTCATCTCTTACGTATCCTGCATTCGAAGGAAGATTCCTTATGATTAAAAGCATGGATTTTTAAAATTTTTTACTTATTAACATAGTAGATATTTAAGATAATTTTTAGTGCTTATTATGATTTAAAGTTCTGTTCATGTTGTGAATTTTAATGTTCAGCGAAGATTTTACTTTAAGCTTCTTAAAACTGTGACTTACAGCCTTTTTGGGTTATCTGGTATTCAGTGAAGAAGCTAGAACAAAAGTGGACCCAATCATCCTTAAAGTCATATGAGTTATTAGAATTGTTCAAAAAGTAAAAGTCAATTACAAGCGTGATTGATTGATAACAGTGTACCATAAAGCAAGTTAGCTGAAAAGATTAGCATTCAACTTTTTAAGAGATTTGTAAAATAAAGTCTCAGGGACACAACTTATAATCAGTGTCAAAATTTATCCAAATCCATCAACTGAGTCTTCTTTTATGCTCTCAGAACACTTGAGAAATGTAAGTAATAAAAAAATGGCAGAACAGGGCCACCGCCTTGTTAACTGGCAACGGCATTGTGAAAAGGCTGCCCTGAGCAGATGAAGGCTGGGAAGTGTTACCCACCCCTCCTTGTGACTCGGTCCCATACAATTACCTGGCCATCCTCACCTGAACCAAGAGGGCTTCTCAGTCTTGAATTTGAGAGTTAAAGAATGACACCAAAAGAAAAAGAGTGACAAGGAATCTAAATAAACAGAAACAAAGTGTCTGGAAAATGTCTAAAACAAGGTCATTTCAAATAATCCTATTGGAATCTATGGAGACAATAGTGCTAGGCGCACAGCTTTCATTGAGAAAAACCACGTTGCTCTCCAATAAAAGGAGAGTTTATTAGAGACGTTTATCAAATATTCATTTACTCAATGCAATGGAGCTTAAATGGAGTTGGAAAACTAGTCAAAATTTTAAGACTTTTTTAAAGAGAAAACTTTAAATAAGTCAGGAAGATGTATCGCTGTGACAAAAGGACTGTTTGGATGAATGAGAAAAATAAATGAGATTAAAAATGTCTGTGAAGATAGTTCTGGAATTTGAACACAAGTTTCCAGAAAGCAAACCCGGGAGAATTTCTAACTGGGTTCATCTCTGCTTGAAGGTAGATGCTGCTGTATTCTGTTTTCTACAGCTTTCTCTGTCTCTTTCCTTCTCTCTGCTCCTGTCTCTTTCCTTCCACAAAGTTCTCAACTTCTGGTAAAGTAGCTGTTTTTTTTTTTTTTTAAATTTTATTCAATCTGTAAGTCAGTCACTGAGTTGACAAGCATTGGTGTTTACCAGGCTTATGGAACTGTCTTCCTGACTAGAAATGGAAACTCATGCTATTCTTTGCCATCAAAAACAATATGCTTTTAAATTTGTGCTGCAATATCTAAACTGAACTATTTAATTTACTTAACTAAGCAAACATTTTGACATGTAGGATGACTGATTTACCTTTTTGTTTGTTTAGTATGGATGTGAAGAAAATGATTTTACATTCTAATATGACACAAGCTCCAAATTTTTGATAGTGAGATTAAGTATCTAATACAGAGAATTGTTTTTACTAAATTATTGTATATTCATCAGATTAAGTCCTAGGAAATGGCAACCCACTCTAGTATTCTTGCCTGGAGAATCCCATAGACAGAGGAGCATGGTGGACCACGCTCCATGGGGCTGCAAATAGTTGAACATGAATGAGCTACTGAACAACAACAGAGACACCAAAGTAGATATTGCTTTTGTCTCCTTTTATTGTGATCTCAGAGTAAACTTGTCTGAGGCCAGTATTCTGTGAGATTGTTTATCTTTAACATGAGAAAAACATAGACTAGTGACCTCCATCAGACAAGTTCTTAGATGTCAGGAGCTGCTGACTTTTTTTTCTCAATGGTGTAAGGCATTGCCATCATGTCTATTTCCACAAGCTTTAATGTTTGTGAGCTTTGGCTAAATCTGGCCATAGACTAAGATTCCTGGAAAATAAGATCTAACAATAACCTAAGAAAAAGTTTATTTATTAGTCAATTGTATTACTAAAGAGCTTCTATTTCCATTGGGAAAAATGCCTACCCATCGTACTAAGGAGCTTCCCAGGTGGCACTAGTGGTAAAGAAACTGCCTGCCAATGTAGAAGAGGTAAGAGATGCCAGTTGGATCCCCAGGTGAGGAAGATTCCCTGGAGGAGGGCAAGACAGCCCATTCTAGTATTCTTGCCTGGAGAAGTCCAGGGACAGAGGAGCCTGGCAGGCTACAGTCCATAGGGTCACAAAGAGTCGGACACGACTGAAGCAACTTAGCATGCACACACATAGTTATTATTAGGGATGGTTTCTCTTTCTTGTTCAAGTATTTAAAATATCCTTTGTCAGCATATATGTTGTGACCTGACCTTGTTTTTCGCCAACTGAGAAACACAAACCTTAACTGGCTTAGGAGGAGTTCGTTCATGAGGGTCAGGAATGTACTGGTTGTTTCAGCAGGGTGTTTCAAGGAGAAGAAAAATGTCAGTGAAATAAACCTATGGGAGCAGAAAAAGGGTCATCACTGCAAAAAGTGCAGAATCAATCAGGTCAGAGGTCAGGCCTGCAAGTAACAAAATCAAGTCCCTGTGAGGTGGTAGGGCCCAGAGATGGGTCAAAAAGAGGAACAAAAATGATACATGGAAGGTGTGGGGGGAGGAATAGATTGGGAGTATGGGCTTGACATGTACACACTGCTGTATCTGAACTAGATAACCAAAGAGGACCTACTGTATGTCACAGGGAACTGCTCAATATTCTATGATAAACTTAATGGGAAAAGGATTTGAAAAAGAATAGGCACGTATGTATTTAATTGAATCACTTTGCTGTACAACTGAAGTTAACACAACATTGTTAATTAACTATACTCTAGTATAAAATGTATACTTAAAAAAAGGAATGAGGTACATGTGAGCAGAGTCCAAGAAGGGATCCTCACCCTTGTGAAGCAGTGAAATACATCGCCTCTGGGGACCTGTTTGTTCCTCCATGTTCATTTGGCAGGGGGTGCTGATGTGCTAAAGAGGCTACGTCATCAGGAAGCCACCTGACCCAAAATTTACAAGGAGAGAGAATATAAAAGCACACACATAAGTTACATATCCAGGGGTAACTTTAACAGAAAACACATCAGTTTGGTTCAGTCTCTCAGTCGTGTCTGACTCTCTGCAACCCCATGGATTGCAGCATGCCAGGCTTCCCTGTCCATCACCAACTCCCAGAGTCTACTCAGACTCATGTCCATCGAGTTGGTGATGCCATCCAACCATCTCATCCTCTGTCATTCCCTTCTCCGCCTACCTTCAATCTTTCCCAGCATCAGGGTCTTTTCCAATGAGTCAGTTCTTTGCATCAGGTGGCCAAAGTATTGCAGTTTCAGCTTCAGCATCAGTCCTTCTAATGAATATGAATACTCAGGACTGATTTCCATTAGGATTGACTGGTTGGATCTCCTTGCAGTCCAGGGGACTCTCAAGAGTCTTCTCCAACACCACAGTTCAAAAGCATCAGTTCTTTGGCACTCAGCTTTCTTTGTTGTCCAACTCTCAAATCCATACATGACTACTGGAAAAACCATAGCTTTGACTAGATGGACCTTTGTTGGCAAAGTAATGTCTCTGCTTTTGAATATGCTGTCTAGGTTGGTCATAGCTTTTCTTCCAAGGAGCAAGCATCTTTTAATTTCATGACTGCAATCACCATCTGCAGAGGTTTTGGAGCCCAAGAAAATTAAGTCTGTCACTGTTTCTATTGTTTCCCCATCTAATTGCCATGAAGTGATGGAGCCAGATGCCATGATCTTAGTTTTCTGAATGTTGAGTTTTAAGCCAACTTTTTCACTCTCCTCTTTCAATTTCATCAAGAGGCTCTTTAGTTCTTCTTTGCTTTATGCCATAAGGGTGGTACTATCTGCATATCTGGGTTATTGATATTTCTCCTGGAAATCTTGATTCCAGCTTGTGCTTCATTCAGCCCAGCATCTCACATGATGTACCCTCCATATACATTAAATAAGCAGGATGACAATATACAGCCTTCCTGTATTCCTTTCTCAGTTTTGAACCAGTCTATTTTTCCGTGTCCAGTTCTAACTGTTGCTTCTTAACCTGGCATACAGATTACTCAGAAGGCAGGTCAGGTGGTCTGGTTTCCCATCTCTTTAAGAATTTTCCACAGTTTGTTGTGATCCACACAGTGAAAGGCTTTGGAATAGTCAATGAAGCAGAAGTAGATGCTTTTCTGGAACTCTCTTGCTTTTTCAATGATCCAACAGATGATGGCAATTTGATCTCTGGTTTCTCTGCTTTTTCTAAATCCAGCTTGAACATCTGGAAATTCTCATTACATGTTCTGTTGAAGCCTGGCTTGGAGAATTTTGAGCATTACTTTGCTAGTGTGTGAGATGTGTGCAATTGTGTGGTACTTTGAACATTCTTTGGTGTTGCCTTTCTTTGGAATTGGAATGAAAACTGACATTTTCCAGTCCTGTAGCCACTGCTGAATTTTCCAAATTTGCTGGAATATTGCTTGCAGCACTTTCATAGCATCATCTTTCAGGAGTTGAAAGAGCTCAACTGGAATTCCATCACCTACACTAGCTTTGTTCATAGTGATGCTTTCTAAGGCCCACTTGACTTCACATTCCAGGATGTCTGGCTCTAGGTGAGTGATCACACAATCACGGTTATTTGGGTCATGAAGATCTTTTTTGTATAGTCCTTCTGTGTATTCTTGCCACCTCTTCTTAATATCTTCTGCTTCTGTTCATACCATTTCTGTCCTTTATTGAGCCCCTTCTTTCCATGAAATGTTCCCTTGGAATCTCTAATTTTCTTGAAGAGATCTTTAGTCTTTCACATTCTATTGTTTTCCTCTATTTCTTTGCATTGGTCACTAAGGGAGACTTTCTTATCACTCCTTGTTATTCTTTGGAACTTTTCATTCAGTTGGGTGTATCTTTCCTTTTCTCCTTTGCCCTTAGCTTCTCTTGTTTTCTCAGCTACTTGTAAGGCCTCCTCAGACAATCATTTTGCCTTTTTCATTTCTTTTTCTTGGGGATGATCTTGATCACTGCCTTTGATACCATGTTATGAACCTCCACCCATATTTCTTCAGGCACTCTGTCTATCGGACCTAATCCCTGGAAACTATTTGTCACTTCCACTGTATAATCATAAGGGGTTTGATTTAGAAGATGATTTATAAATTTAGCATTTAATTTACAAATTTAATTTAGAACAAAAACACATAGATCCCAATAAAGATGTTCATATGAAACTGATATGATTGACATGTTATTTTCAGGAGAGCACTTTTCAAAACCACAGACCACACAATGGCAACAAAAGACACGTCAGAAGATACATGTTGAGAGCTGAAACCATGTATAGAGCGCTTTGAAGGTGGTGTCTGACATGCCTTAAATCATCCTTGGTTCCAGGCAATAAAAGCTGACTATCCAGGCTTGATCTCTCCTACTTGGACTATTCTTAAGAGGCCTCTTTCCCTCCCTCTTGCTCCTCTTTCACTTAGCATTCAGGAGGACATTTTGCCAAATAAAATCGGTTCATTGATTGCCCCAACTTAAAACCTTCAGTAACTCCATGGACTCCTATTTTCCATGGGAGAGCACCTCTCTATATTCCCTGGTTATTTTTAAGAGATGTTGAAAAGCTTTTCATCTTTTTAAGGTTTCTTTGGGATAATAGTTTAGAATCTTGGCCCAGCAACAATCAGAGGCTTCTGATCATAGGACTTTTTAGAGCTGTGATTCAAATGTGGGACTCAGAGCTTCCTCTCCTCATGCTATGCATATCAAGGCCATATTAAGAGCACAAGGACCTGTTATACCAAACGACGCTTTCAGAAATGTCTCCAAGTTCAGACTCATTGCTCTTGTATCTGAGGACATTCACGATCCAGTTCCTGCCAAGACCACCCATCTCCATACCTGTCTGTTCCACACATGTTGTCCTGTGACTTGTTCAAGCTACCTTATTCACTCCACCATTCCCTGTATGCCTCCTGCATGAATCTCTATTGCAATGCCAATCAGGTTGCAATGTAGAGCAAGCCTGAATAGAACAGAGGATGCAATTTATGTGTTGCTACCTCATCCAATCCCTACTGATTAATTTTAATTCTTCTGGCCTATGTTTATAATTATTTTCCTATTAACTACATTGTTAACCTAACTGGTATTGCTAATCTGGACTAAGTGTTTCTACATTCTCTGCGCCAAGATGCCCTTGAGGGCAGACTCCTGTCATGTGGTACTGAATTTCTAGCAGTGCCTGACACATGAGAAGTGAAAGTGTTAGTCGCTCAGTTGTGTCTGACTCTTGTGTGACACTATGGATTGTAGCCTGTCAGGCTCCTCTGTCCATGGGATTCTCCAGGCAAGAATACTGGAGTGGGTTGCCATTTCCTCTTCCAGGGGATCTTCCCAACCCAGGGATCCAAGCCAGGTCTCCTGCATTGCAGGCGGTTTCTTTACCATTTGAGCCACCAGGGAAGTCCATATACTAGGTGCCTATTCAGTATTTGCTGACTGAATTCAACTGTTTCTTAAAAAGATTTTTTGATGTGGACCATTTTTTAAAGTGTTTATTGAATTTATTATAATATTGCTTCTAAGTTTGTTTTTTTTTTTGCTCCCAAGTTCTGTGGGATCTTAGATCCCTGACCAGAGATTGAACTGATATCCCCCGCATTAAAAGGTGAAGTCTTAACCACTTGACCCCAGGGAAGTCCCGGAATTTCACTTTAAATAAAAGATTTCTCCTTCCAAATATCTACCTCTTTTACTGACCTTGTCTGCTTGGACAGTTGTTTTTGGAAAGAGAAAGGAAGTAAATTTTAAGAAAGTATTCTTTTCTCCTTTCTCCTATTATAAACCACTGGGTCATAAGTATTGCAACACTTTGTGGCAATTTCTCTCTGAAGCCTTACAGTTAGTCATTTTGGTTAAAAATGTCCTTACCGATATATGTCTGGCATGATAAGAGCTTTGCGAAAGAACAGATAAAATGCTGCCAAGAAATATAGCCACAGGAACCAAGCTCTATATTTTTTCTTCTGCTATTGTTGTTTCAAGGTTAAACA
Source organism: Cephalophus harveyi (assembly GCA_006410635.1). NCBI lineage: Eukaryota > Metazoa > Chordata > Mammalia > Artiodactyla > Bovidae > Cephalophus > Cephalophus harveyi. The sequence goes on from SJYT01003340.1 coordinate 65,535, forward strand.
CTAGACTGATGAAAAATGTATAGAATTATGGAATTTGAAAAGATTTGAAGTGACTTTAAAGGTCATTTGGCTCATCACTTTCCTGAATCCCAATATTTTTGCTACCAAGTGGACGTATATTTTCTTTTTAGACACAACAGTTCCATTGGTAGGAAATTAAGCCCTATCTCTCTTGCAGTACATCTGAGTGGTGTGAGAAGTGTTTCTATTGACACATATTCATATATATTAACACACATATATAATATACACCTGTAAGTCTAGTCATGCTCTAAGAAGTCAAAAGAAAAAATTTCACACTCTTTGCCACATGGCAACTGTTTAAATAGTTCTCTTCCCTAGACACAATCAGCCCAAATTCAACTCTTCCGTATATGCCTCCAGTTTACCACTCAATGCCTCCTATGCTTTCTTATCTCAACAATTATTTTGTTACTTTTAAGGAATGGCATACAAAAAATGAACCCTAAATTCCATGTGTGTCATAGTCAGCACTTAAAAATTAGAAACCTTAGTTAAGGTACTATAATTTAATTACTATTGTTTTTATGCAATGATATTAAACTATAGAGAATTTTAAGGTTGCATTGTCCTCTGCACCTCTTTGGCCTTCATATAATACTATGCAATTTATCAACCCATATGCTCCATTATGTAGTCATGAATTTTGACCTTTGGAACCATATGTGGAAACTTAAATTTATTCTTTGTCTTTAAAAACATTTTCCCAGTCTATTGTAATATTCTATCATGGTTTTGTTTTCTATGAAACATTTACTGAGCATCTAAAATGTATGAGACTCCATATTAGACAATGAGGATGCAAAAATCTGACAAGACATATTCACTGCTTTCTAGAAATTAGAATTCTTTGAGAGAAGACAGGCGGTAAAATCAGTAATTACAGGACAACTTGGAGACAACTTTAACCAAGTTAAACAGTCAAGAAGGATCCTGGGAGGATGCTAGCAATAATTTCACTCCAGAATCACCTCTACCAGTATTCTCTACATGTATTTGCAAATGGACTTTGAAGGAGACTTTCTTTGCTTATTGGTTAATTTGGGCTAAATCACAAGGGAAGATTAACAATATATACCAAGTCTGGATAACAAAAAGGATTAAATTTTATGTGTTTCTACCTCATCCAATCCCTACTAATTAATTTTAATTCTTCTGGTCTACATTTATAATTATTTTCCTATTAACTACATTGTTAACCTAACTGGCATTGCTAACCTTGACTAAGTATTTCTACATTCTCTGCCATGTATTTTCCTTACCTCTAAGCTTGTTTACATGGTTCTTTATTCTAAGGACATTTTGCTCAGTTTTCACTAAATACATCCTTGAAGTTTCAGTTATGATGTCACACTTCCTCCTAAAAATCATCCATAAAACGACCTCTTAGTTATCCTTCCTGGGTTCCCGTCCAGTGTCTACCATTTAGTTCAGTTCAGTGGCTCAGTTGTGTCTGACTCTCTGTGAACCCATGAATTGCAGCATGCTAGGCCTCCCTGTTCATCACCATCTCCCAGAGTTCACTCAGAATCACACAAGTCTGGATAACAAAAAGGATTAAATTTTATGTGTTTCTACCTCATCCAATCCCTACTAATTAATTTTAATTCTTCTAGTCTATGTTTATAATTATTTTCCTATTAACTACATTGTTAACCTAACTGGCATTGCTAACCTTGACTAAGCATTTCTACATTCTCTGCCATGTATTTTCCTTACCTCTAAGCTTGTTTACATGGTTATTTATTCTCAGGACATTTTTCTCAGTTTTCACTAAATACTCTACATCCTTGAAGTTTCAGTTATGATGTCACACTTCCTCCTGAAAATCATCCATAAAACGACCTCTCGAGTTATCCTTCCTGGGTTTCTGTCCAGTGTCTACCATTTAGTTCAGTTCAGTTCAGTTCAGTTCAGTGGCTCAGTCGTGTACGACTCTCTGTGACCCCATCAATTGCAGCACGCCAGGCCTCCCTGTTCATCACCATCTCCCAGAGCTCACTCAGAATCACGTCCATCGAGCCCGTGATGCCATCCAGCCATCTCATCCTCGGTCGTCCCCTTCTCCTCCTGCCCCCAATCCCTCCCAGCATC
>SJYT01003340.1:74017-98179 GCA_006410635.1 Cephalophus harveyi
TGTGTGCATGCATATGTGTCTGTCTATTGTTCCAGTCCCTCCACTGGCCATAATCTGGAGCTTCAATATTAACACAGCTTGTCAGTGCAATACTTGAGAAGCAAAATGTGCAAAGTACCCACCTTTTGCCACACTATGTTGCAAATGGACCCTTTTATTTAAAATCTCAGATATCATACATTTGTTTTTAAATATCTTAGAGAACATATTTAATTTTTGACAACTTGTCTATCAGAGCTCCTGTGAAATATATAGATATAGAAGATTTAGGTACATTTCTGTTAAAAAGGAGTCTTAATTTTCTATTTCCCTACATCTGACCTGACAAAATGTAGCTTTTTTTGTCTATTTTTGCTTTGCACTTCAAATGGTTCAACCCATGCTTAGCTAAGAATGACTCATCCCAAAATGCTAGTGTTGACTGATTGGTTCCCAGGGTATCTGGATTTTATTTGTGATTGGACATATTTTTGTCAGAGGCAAGTAAAAAGTTGCCATAAAATACAGTTAACTCTTTTGGATCTTAAAACTTTTAAGTGCTCAGCCACTCAGTAGTGCCCAACTCTGCAACCCCATGGACTGTAGCCCATCAGGCACTTCTGTCTGGGGGATTTTACAGGCAAGAATACTGGAGTGGGTTGCCATTTCCTTCTCTAGGGGGTCCTCCCAACTCAGCGATTGAACCCACATCTCTTGAGTAGCAGGTGGATTTTTAACTTCTAGTACCTCCTGGGAAGCAAAACTTCATAAAACTAAATCAAATTAGTGAATTTTGCTTATTAATTAGTTTATTGTAAGTTAGCTAGCACTATGTTAAACTCATAAACCCTATCAAGTTATATTATCCTTAGAAAGGGGTCTTTTTTAGTGTGTTAAGCAGTAATTTTTCAATAGCAAAGGACTGCCGTAGCTCATCTCTCTTCTCACAATGTATACTTGTTATGGGCTTTATAAATTTTGTACACTGTTCTTGAAAGTAAAATTAAGGCTCTATTAGTGCTTTAAAAACCTAACACACAAACATTGAAATATAAAGTAATTGCAAAATAACAAGGTGAGGAGAGCCACAGGATCTCTTCTCAGTGAAATAACCATATCTGGTTAAAAAAAAACTATCAATCAACCTGTATATCTAGATATCTTGAAATTGTCCTTGGTGGTAGTGGTGGAGGTTGTTTAGTCACAAAGTCGTATGTGACTCTCTTGCAACCCTATGCACTGTAGCCTGCCAGACTCTTCTGTCTGTGGGATTCTCCAGGCAAGAATACTGGAATGGGTTGCATTTCCTTCTCCAGGGGATCTTCCCGACCCAGGAATTGAACCCAGGTCTCGCACAGCAGGCAGATTCTTTGCCAACTGAGCTATGAGGGAAGCCCCAATGCAGCAAATGAAGATACAGTTAGTTGTTCAAAGAAATTTACTAAATCTCAGTGAGGACAGTGAGAATTAGTTTATGGCATTTGAGCCACAACCCAGCTCAGTGTGATGGAAGCACCACTCAGAAGGGGAAGGTCCAAGCAGATGGGGATCCCTCCTGCTTGGCTCCCAGGCAAGGCATACAGTATCCACCTAGGAGGGGAAGGTCACCAAGATTTCTCATCCCCCACGAGCTCTGTATCACAGAAGACCCATTCCAGCAAGAGCAGCTGAGAGGTCAAACCTGGGGCTCTCTTCCCCTGTCCAACCCCTACTCATAGAGTGGAAAACAAATAACTCCAGGGCCCAGGCTTTCACTTCAACTCTCTTCTAGAGCAGAGATTCCAGCCTGCGAGATGTAGCAGGGAAGATCAGCAACACTGCTCCCATCCCAGCACCCTCAGGGAAGGATGTTGCTCTGAGAGAGGTGGACCATTGTCCTTGCCTCTGGCTCCTACGTGGGACAGAGGTCTCACCCACAGAAAGTAATAGGCCATCAAACAGAGAGCTCTTGTCAATTCAAAAAAAAAAAAGCACAATATGAGACTTGTGGGCCACATTTTATGTGGGGCAAAATTAGGACTGTAGCCCAGGACATAGCATTTCAGACAGTTCTGAGAAAGTTTTCCAAAGAGGTAGCAGGAAGGTCACTATACACGTAATTTTGATGGAGACACATGCAGTCACGCACATATTTTTTGCAGAGGGTTTCTGCTAGTTACAAGGAGCAGTTATCACCAGGAAGGATTTTAGGGCTTTTCTAGATATAGGGAGATACAAGAATTGGGCTCATAAAATCGACTCCTGAAAATATCTATCTGAAGATCGATTCTGCCAGTTTTTCACAGAGGCAGAGTTCCTCATTTTGGCTCTCCACCCTGAACTCCTTTCAGCAGTGTTGAAAATCAGCAGCTGCTGGAAATTGGCAGCTGCAACAGCACATTATTTATCCTTGTAGAGTTAAGTGCCAAGTGCCAATTTGTAATTGACACTCTGAAGTTCTCCTTGACTTTATAGGTCAGCCTAAGGGGGCTATTGAAAACAAAGGAATTCTGGTGATTAATAATTAAGATGAGAGTAACAAACTGAACTGAAGATTGGCTATAAATCTACCAGAGAAAAATCAAAGAAGGGCACCTGGGGTTGAAACAAGCCTCAAAGACTGACCTCAAGCAAAGGAACCCAAATTTAATTGAGTAGGACTGTAGAATGGTTTACACCCAGAGCATTGTTGAAAACAACAGAGAAATCAACTAACAAACAGGAGCGTCTAAGAGCTGGCTGTGATACCTGCAGAGACAGTTCGACAGCCATCAGGGCAAGAGACAAAGAGAACGCTGCTAGAGCCACTGCCTTGCCAGGGTGACTGAGAACTTGAGCAACAGCATCAGAGGCTGCACCTCCAAAGGAAATAGACTTCTATAAACACTGCAGCCAAGTCACTAAACAAGCAAGCATGTCCGAAAGAGGAAGTGTGGAAGGAATATCATTATCCAGAGTCACTACAATATTTTATTTTCTAAACTATCCAGTTTTCAACAAACAAAAAGTGAAACATTTAAACAAACAGGAAACCCATACACAGGGGGAAACTACGAGCCTTTCAGAAGACCCAAATGTTAGATACACCTGTCATATCAAAATAACTGTTACAAACATGTTTTAAAAACTAAAGACTATGCTAAAAGAAGGAAAAGGAAGGGATGATGACAATAGCTCAAAATAGAGCATATCGATAAAAGGAAAGAGATTTGAAAACAGAATTAAATGTAGAAATTCTGGAGATGAAAAGTACAGTAAATGACATGAAAAAAAGCTCTCTCTTTCCTCTATTTTGCATAAAGGGAATTAAAATATCATTTTATTTACCTTTGAACATTCCTGTCCAGTAGCAATAATTAGCAATTATTGTTCCATAATTTCCAAATTTACTTTTTCATTTATTCAATTATCTACTCAACCCAAAGTGTACAGTCTGCAGAGTGAACTCAAGCAATGTGTATGTGTTTTAATTATTTATTTTGCATATGTATGGTAATTGAAATGTCACCATTTTTCTATAGCTAGAAACAGCAAAAGTCAAATAAACCAGGAGAGTAAGCAGGGGATATTGAACATGGTTAACTTTAGAATGGAGCATGTATTCATTCTACAAAACATGGTTTTCAGTACATTAAATGCAATGCTCTATTTCTTGCATTTCTAGGTGAAGTTTTTCACTCCTCATCTCATACTGAAAACCTGAAATTAAGATAGAGCAGTTTACAAAGTCATCTGATCAGTGTTAATGTTAAAATCAGAACCTTTTGCTATACATATTACTTTTTCAGTGTTTTGTTTTAGTAAGAAAGAATGTGCATTTAGACTATGGAAATCAAATTTATCAATTTATCATTACCTTTGATATTCAGCTATCTAGGTTAAATAGTATTTCTAAGTAAACATTAATCTTGTTAGTGTTTCCAAATATCCACAATCTTTAAATTAAATATAAACATGCAGTTTGATAAAATAATGTCTTATTTTTATTATATCATTTATGTAGTCTTTGTCAGAGAAGCCTAAAATTAAAAGCAAATAAAATCATTAAAATTTCAAATATATATTTGATATTCCAGAATTTAATGGATAGTAAATTCTACTCCTGTGAAGAACAGATCTGGCATCAAAAAATATGCAGTAGTCAGTATGCTTTTTAAAATGAAAGAAAACAGAATAAACAGATTCCCACCTCTTGGTCTCTGCAAGATTCTATGTATAAAGTAGAGACAATGGAACTTTATCTTAATTACATTTAGCATCCTTTGTTCCTTCACTTTGCAAACAGCTTTTCCATGTGATTATTCTAGTCCCTTAGGGATGACTGGCATCTCTATTCAAATCTAGTAAATAATAATGACATATACTTAGACCTGTGTCAGACAACCTGTAAATTTATTCAAGGCTTTGACCCATTTTATATTGGTTCTTTTATTCATATGTAAAAATATTTTATTTTTTTATTTAAACATTTTATTGACATATAGTTGATTTACAACATTGTGCCAATCTCTGCTGTATAGCAAAGTGACTCAGTGACATATCAACATCCTTTTACATTCCAAAAGAGCTTCAAAATAGAATGAATTTTTTATTTTGGTAGTTAAACACATGACAGCAGATTCAAACCTGGTCTCAATTTGTGACTCCATCTCCCATTCTTCCTGCCTCAGTTTTCTCATCTGTAAAATGGAGATATTAAAAGCCCTTGTCTCATAGCATTATTATGAAAATTGATGTGGTAATACTTTGTGTCCCAGATAATTACTGATGTATTGCTTGCTACCTTATCCTTAAAACACAGGTTCATATATGATTTTCAGCTATAAATTAATTTAAACTAATACCAGGATAATTTAAATGATACATCTGACAGAACATTGTGTCATAAAAAATGACTACACACATGTACAGAATTTCTATTGAAAATGAGTCTTGTGACTGGAAGATAAATTTTTGTTGATATAAATGTCCTCTAAGGATTTTATATCACATCATGGAGGCAAGCCATCTTCTTAAATCAAAATCTTTTATTTATTTATTTATTTTTTGAAGACTCTTCAAAACAAATTTATAAACTTTGGAGTTCATTCTAATTATGTCAAGTTCAAATCATGCAAAGTTTAGAGTTGTTGTATTAAGAGAATAATTTTTTTTTAAACTATTGATTGATTTTGGTTGATCTATACCGTGGACCCTTGAACAACGGGGCTTTGAACTTCATGGGTCCACTTAGATGCAGATTTTTTCAATAGTAAGTATCACAGTACTATACCATCTGCGGTTTGTTGAAACCTCAGAACCACAGGTACAGAGGAACTTTGGATACAGAAGTCTGACTTAGGGGGTCAATACTCCTAACCCCACCTAGTTCAAGGTTAAGGGTACTATCTCAACTAGAACACCTGTAAAGATAGTGAAACTTGCCCCCTGAGCTAAGTCCCAAAGGATCACAAAAGCAATTTCTCTGTAGCTTTTCTCTGTGAACTCACTCACATAAAAAAGGGAAGGGCATCATCTCAACACCATTTGAGAAGGGGGTTGGGCACAGACTGGAGTCAGTCACAAATCATAGTACTCCTCAATTTGAATGTATCCCATTTATGTAATGAGACTTCCTTGGTGACTCAGACAGGAGAAGTCTGCAATGCAGGAGACCCGGGTTCAACCCCTGGGTTGGGAAGATCCCCTGAAGAAGGAAATGGCAACCCACTCAACTACTCTTGCCTGGAAAATTCCATGGACAGAAGAGCCTGGTAGCTATAGTCCATGGGGTCACAAAGAGTCGACAGGACTGAGCGACTTCATTTTCACTTTCACTGATCAATAAGCCCTGTGAACTGAGGGAGGGGAACATTTATATAATTGCATGATTTATATACTGGGAAAGATTGAGGGCAAGAGGAGATGGGGGCAACAGAGGATGAGATGGTTGGATGGCATCACTGACTTAATGGACATGAGTTTGAACAAACTTCAGGAGATAGCGAGGCAGAAGGCAATGGCACCCCACTCCAGTTCTTGCCTGGAAAATCCCATGGGTGGAGGAGCCTGGTGGGCTGCATTCCATGGGGTCGCTAAGAGTTGGACATGACTGAGTGACTTCACTTTCACTTTTCACTTTCATGCTTTAGAGAAGGAAATGGCAACCCACTCCAGTGTTCTTGCCTGGAGAATCCCAGGGACGGGGGAGCCTGGTGGGCTGCCGTTTATGGTGTCACACAGAGTCAGACACGACTGAAGTGACTTAGCAGCAGCAGCAGGAGATAGTGAAGGACAGAGAAGCCTCCTGCGCTGCATGCAGTTAATGGGGTTGCAAATAGTCAGACATGACTTAGAGACTCAATAACAACAACGACTTATACTACTATTTTAGAGTTGATCATCCATGTTGCTCAAGAAATGCAGAAAGCTGCAGATAAGAAAACAGTTCCTTTGTGCTCTTAGGATTTGCAACTCAGGAGACACAGATTTGGGTTAAACTGAGACCATTCAAGGAAAGAAAGAGTCAGAAGCTTATAAAGGCAGAAGTCATGAGGCTGTTAAACTTGTTAGGCAAGAATCATAATGGAAAGAAAGCATTTGTCCTTAAGGCATAGGGTGACACAAGTTATTTAGGGTAGGAATTCAATAAGTAGCTTGAGTTTATGGAACACGGGGCAGGTGCCCTGTGTTAAGACAGTAAGTGGTCAAAGTTCTGACCCCATCTGTGCTGAGACCTGCAGAAGTTATACTTCCTCAATGGCCTCCTGCCTCGATTTTAGAAAGCCTCTTGTTAATACTGACTACATTTTGATCTTCCTTTCACATCACTCTCCCGTCAAATGACTTCCTCTGTTAAATGCATTCTGTTGGTAATGATTACAATGGTCACTCCCATAGTTATTTATGCAGCATGTTGTTTCTAGCTTTTATGGCTCATGTAAATATCAGTCATCTCTCCTACATAGTCATTCATTCTTAAACTATACTGTTCCAGTTTTATGATACTCTATTGTGAATATAATACTGTTGAAAACTTTATCTCGGGGCTTTAAAAAGAAACACATGTATAATATTCACTGTCAACAGAAATGCTTGACCCTTTATTGATGTATTCTTATGTGTCCTAAGAGGTTGCACCACAGAAAATCAACAGAACTGCCATATATCAAGACACTACTGAACTCAGGGGAAGCTTGGACACAGGTGTGTCTTTAAGAGCCCTGCTTATCCTCTTTGGATGAAAGGGAGAAAATCTTTAGGTTAAACAATATCAGAGATTCTTCTCTGTTGAACATGTTATTGAACTAGGTTGAAATAATTATTTCATAAAATCAAGGGGTATGAATGCTCACCAGGGTGCAAATTTGATAAAGTAATCAGCTTAAAATCTTTCACTAGTCAGGTGATACAAGACAAATATCTTTGCAGCTCAATCTTTGCACTGATACTTCAAGTAGTCTCATTGCTATGGAAAACTATAGATCACTCATCCTTCATTCCATGAAGTGACAAAAAAATGTGAGGTTAGAAATAAACAGGTTAACCCCAATGTTCATTGCAGCACTGTTTACAACAGCCAGGATATGGAAACAACCTAGATGTCCATCAGCAGATGAATGGATAAGAAAGCTGTGGTACATATACACAATGGAGTATTACTCAGCCATTAAAAAGAATTCATTTGAATCAGTTCTAATGAGATGGATGAAACTGGAACCTATTATACAGAGTGAAGTAAGCCAGAAAGAAAAACACCAATACAGTATACTGACACATATATTTGGAATTTAGAAAGATGGCAATGATAACCCTGTATGCGAGACAGCAAAAGAGGCACAGATGTATAGAATGGACTTTTGGACTCTGTGGGAGAGGGAGAGGGTGGGATGATTTGGGAGAATGGCATTGAAACGTGTATACTATCATGTAAGAACGAAGCACCAGCCTATGTTCGATACAGGATACAGGATGCTTGGGGCTGGGGCACCGGGATGATCCAGAGAGAGGATATGGGGTGGGAGGTGGGAGGGGGATTCAGGATTGGGAGTTTGTATACATCCGTGGTGGATTCATGTCAATGTATGGCAAAACCAATACGGTATTGTAAAGCAAAATAAAGTAAAAATTAAAAAAAAAATAGTTTTCTATAAACACTGTTGATGATGTTAATGGATTATAAAGCATTTTAGATGTTATTATTCTCAATTTCGCTTAGAAATTCATCAACTGCATTCTGATTATTCTCTACAGATTAAGTTCAGTATTTTTTCTAGTATTTTAACATAGAATAATTCATAGCAATATTAAAATAGATGACTCTGCTGAAGTTTGAAAGTGACGAGTCCAGCCCTGGGAGAAGGGTGCTGAGAAGCAGGGGAAATTCTGAGGGTCTTCCCCATGAGAAGAGTCTGCTCCAAGAGTGTGATGGTCTGTGCTCAGGACTTCAGCACAGGCTCTTCTCAAGGGGAAGGGAGTGTGCCAGAACAGAGGAAGAAACAGGGTTCTTATCCGGAGATTTCCTTCAATAATGAGGTAGATTTCATTCAATAATAATTGACAGGAAGGACATAACTAGGGAGACCCCCAGCATTGGATATACGGATGGTTTCTCTGAGGACCTATGAGGACAAGAATACCCATGTATTGGAGCCCTAGACTGAAATATCTCAGCAAAGGGGACTGGTTCTCTCACTGAGAGGAGACAAGGAATAGGCGATGTCATGGAAAAGTCAAAGGCTCTTTGTGCAAGCCAGGATCTGTTATGTCCAGCCAGATGGGCATTCATTGGTTTTCAGTGGGAGAGAAAGAGAGTTCATGTGGTTGCCTGTGTGGTTTGCTGATTGAACAGGAATGGACTTTGCAGATAAGTCTCTGGTTTTAGTGGTAATTCAATTCTGGAGAAATCTCCCTCAGTTTACTTTTCCAGATGTACAGCAAAGTGATTCAATTATACGTACCTACATACATACCCACACACATATATATATATACATATATTCTTCTTTTACATTATCTTCCATTGTCGGCTATTATGAGATATTGAGTATAGTTCCCTGTGCTATGTAGTAGGCCCTATTGGTTATCTATTTTATATACAGTAGTGCATATATGTTAATCCCAAATTCCTAATTTATCCCTCCATGCTTTCCCCTTTGGTAACCATAAGCTTATTTTCTGTATTATGACTCTGTTTCTGTTTTGCAAATAGGCTCATTTGTTTAGAGCCCACATATAAGTTATGCCATATAACATTTATGTTTCCCTGTCTGACTGTCTTCACTTAGTATGATAATCTCTAAGCCCATCCTTGTTGCTGCAAATAGCGTTATTTCATTAGTTTTTATGATTGAATAATATTCCATTGTGCAAAGAGTTGACTCATTGGAAAAGACTCTGATGCTGGGAGGGATTGGGGGCGGGAGGAGAAGGGGACGACCAAAGATGAGATGGCTGGATGGCATCACGGACTCGATGGACACAAGTCTGAGTGAACTCTGGGAGTTGGTGATGGACAGGAAGGCCTGGCGTGCTGTGATTCACGGGGTCGCAAAGAGTCAGACATGACTGAGCGACTGAACTGAACTGAATATTCCATTGTACAAATGTACCACATCTTCTTTATCCATTCCTCTGTCAATGGACTTTTATGTTACTTCAGTGTCTTGGCTATTGTGAATAGTGCTGCTATGAGTATTGGAATTGGCGTAAATTTTTGTATTATGGTTTTCTCCAGGAGTGGGATTGCAAGGTCATATGGTAGCTCTATTTTTAGTTTTTTCAGGAACTTCTGTACTCGTCTCCATAGTGTTCTGTGTACTTAGTCACTCAGTCATGTCCATCTCTTGCGGCTCCATAGACTGTAGCCGGCACGGGTACTCTGTCCATGGGATTCTCCGGGGAAGAATCCTGGAGTGGACCCCGCTCCTCAGTAGATGCACCAATTTATCTTCCCACCAACAGTGTAGGAAGGAATCTTTTCTTATTTGTCCACCAAATAATCTGAAAATATCAATCACCACCAGAAAACAAGTTCCATTTGTGTATGAAGGAAAACACAGTTCTCAGATTATATCTCTCCCCTGGCCAGGATTGTACTTGGACAATCACATCACAAACACAGAACCCCAGCACTAATGGGCCACGAGGACTTAATTCTATTGTGCTTCAGAACACAATCTATAGAAAAGAGTTCAATGGTAAGAATAGAATGAGGCTCAAATACAGAAACAGTAATCTACAAATATTTTTGAATTAATATAAGCTTTGACTTTAAGAAGTTATCATTCTTAAATTTTGAATATCAAGCATGATATACTTATTCAAGTGCAAAAATTTTATTGTCTAAAGACCTCATGTAAACATCCTCTTCACAGTTCATGTTTGATCTTTCCTGGAGAATCCCAGGGACGGGAGAGCCTGGTGGGCTGCTGTCTATGGGGTCACACAGAGTCGGACACAATTGAAGTGATTTAGCAGCAGCAGCAGCAGCAGCCTGATTTAATCAATCTCCACAGAAACATCTGGATACAGTATCAATAATTATGTAAGATTTCATGTAATGATTATTTCTCAAATTTTAATATTCTTTTCCAATGTTGGTTGTATATATCTCAAAAAGTACAATATATTAACTTTATAAAAGATATGTAGCTGCAATGGTGGAAACCGCAGTTTCAATTAGAGATTTAGGTAAAAATGATCAGGGAAAGATGAACACTCAGGCTTTGATAAATAAAATGACCTGGGGTCACTTTTTGCAGATTCTATTTGAAATCTTTCTTTTGATCTGCTCAGAATTCTTGTGTTTTTTAACGTCATGATTTTTAAGAGACTATGAAATTTTCCTTTAAAACATGTGGCAAATGTTTCAAGACAAAACTGAACTGTCATCAAAGGAAATTGTGATAAAGGAGGAAGCTGAGGAATTGGTTCACATAAGAAATACTGTCACATTTCAAAAGGTTCTGTATAAAAATGATAATTGACATTTCAAAGCTGAGACACAATTGCATGATCATCAGCAATCCAAGATCTATGTCTAGGTGTCAGAGGAAGGAAAAAGTCCAGTGAAAATTTGAGTTCCCCTGTTCCTGCGGAAAGTCCATGTGGATCTCATGGACAGTAATTGCATGGCACAACCCCTCACTGCTATGAAACTGTCAAAATGCCTGACAGGAATGGAACAAATGCTGTCTTTTCAGAGTTGTGAAAGAATCTTCATTTGAGCAAAGAAAATACAGCATACAAAAAATTAACTGTATTGAGTCAGTTTTCTGAAAATTGCCCCTTTGTGTCCAACTGACAATGAACAGGGTATGGGTAAGTAATCACTCACTCAACTTATGAAACAAATACAATACTGAAGCATTATATCAAGTGGTCTAGGAAATATAAACAAGCATAAACCTAACTACCTCCAAGAAGATTATAAACTTATTTTAATTCATAAATACATGGTTTCTAAGTAAGTGTAACTCATTTATTGAATGGCATGAACTCCATAGAAACATAAACAAGAAAGAGCTTTATCTTTCTCCCACTATGACCTTCAAACATACCATCAGATCACCTTTTATCACATGCAGAGAAACTGAAAATTTTATTTTAAGGTATTAAAAAGTCTAGTCTACTTAAACCCCTAAAACTCATATGTCTTTGCCCTGCCAAATAAAGATGGTGTAGCTTCTTCAATTGGAGAAGGCAATGGCAGCCCACTCAGTATTCTTGCCTGGAGAATCCCAGGGACAGAGGAGCCCAGAGGGTTACCGTCCATGGGGTCACACAGACGGACATGACTGAAGCGACTTAGCAGTTGCAGCTTCTTCGATGACTGACATTATAGACTACTTTAAGTAAAAACTCTTTTTGCATTTATGCCTGAAATTCCTAAGAACATAAGTGGCTTCCCCTGTCTTTCCTGCCCAATTCTAGCAACAAGATAAGCCAGATACTTGAAGATTTGTAGGTTAGCAAACATACAGCCAGTATAGAAGACACTTGTCTCTCCAACCTTTTGGATGCCTCTTCAACTTGGATTGATTGGTGAGAAAGCAGACTCATCTCTCTAATCCCATAAATTTCATTAAAAATATTCATGATAGATCTCTAGCTATTTCCTACAAAGGCTAGTTATGGGAGTGAGAGAAACTGGTCAAAGACCACGTAGGCTACCTCTTAGTATATCCTCATGGATGTATTTAGGAATTCTGCTTAGAACTTAGGAATCTGTCATCCACTGTCCCAGCTTTTAGGGTTAGGTACTATTTGGGGGTAACACAGATTGTGTTGTTCCATATCCTATTCTAGTAAGTATAAGTGAATAAAGGATCTAACTTCCTTAATTTACATTATGGGGGCTGATTTGCCTCAAAGATTCATGAAGCAAAAAGTTCAGGACATCTTATTTGCTTCCAAGGACCTGTGCCTCATTTTATCTCTATAATTTTGTATTCTTCCCCTTAAAGTTGTCTCTCTTAAATATGTAAGCTTTAGGGCATAGAGAAATTGGATTTACTCCTGAGAGTACATGATTAGTTGAAGACCATTAAGTTCTCTAACTTGAGAGGTGGCCAAGTCACTACTGGGACTTTCAGGGAAAGCTCTATAAAGGAGGACTTTAAAGATTTCTCATTTAAAGATTTTTTAAGAGAGATTTGATTGTGGAATTAATATAGATTCTATATAGACCTATAATTTTAAAAGACTCTAAGAAATAGCAGAGTATCTCAAGGAAAAACTTTTGCTGTACTATCATCAATATGCTATTTCCATGAGATTAAGATGGGGAAACAGTGGAAACGGTGTCAGACTTTATTTTTTGGGGGGCTCCAAAATCACTGCTGATGGTGACTGCAGCCATGAAATTAGAAGACGCTTACTCCTTGGAAGAAAAGTTATGTCCAACCTAGTTAGCATTTTCAAAAGCAGAGACGTTACTTTGCCGACTAAGGTCCGTCTAGTCCAGGCTATGGTTTTTCCTGTGGTCATGTATGGATGTGAGAGTTGGACTGTGAAGAAGGCTGAGCGCCGAAGAATTGATGCTTTTAACTGTGGTGTTGGAGAAGACTCTTGAGAGTCCCTTGGACTGCAGGGAGATCCAACCAGTCCATTCTGAAGGAGATCAACCCTGGGATTTTTTGGAAGGAATGACGCTAAAGCTGAAACTCCAGTACTTTGGCCACCTCATGCGAAGAGTTGACTCATTGGAAAAGACTCTGATGCTAGGAAGGATTGGGGGCAGGAGGAGAAGGGGACAACAGAGGATGAGATGGCTGGATGGCATCACGGACTCGAAGGATGTGAGTTTGAGTGAACTCCGAGAGATGGTAACGAACAGGGAGGCCTGTCATGCTGTGATTCATGGGGTTGCAAAGAGTCAGACACGACTGAGTGACTGAACTGAACTGAATATTTTCCATCTAGAATAGGGCATAATAGTCTATTTCCATTTGTTGTTAAGTAATGCAGCAGTATATGTGCTGTCTCTCACTTCCAATCATTCAGGCATCTTATTTGATCCTTAATCCTAAATGTCATTTTAGGAATGCAGTACATAGAAGCCAAGAGATCCTCTTTTCATACTAAATTTACCCCAAATTTCACATATATTAAATACCTCTGTAACTTTTCCACGTGTATTTTTGGTGATATCTCAACTTAGGATTTCATTGATAATGTACCACCTTCTTCCCTGGTGGCTCAGAGGTTAAAGCATCGGCCTGGAATGCGGGAGACCCGGGTTCGATCCCTGGGTTGGGCAGATCCCCTGGAGAAGGAAATGGCAACCCACTCCAGTACTCTTGCCTGGGAAAATCCCATGGATGGAGGAGCCTGGTAGGCTACAGTCCATGGGGTCACTAAGAGTCGGACACGATTGAGTGACTTCACACACACACTCTTCATTAACAGACTATTTTCCTTCTAATTCTGTCTATTGTTCAATTTTTATTCCCCTGTTCTAGTCTTATCTTTCTGTATCTGTTTAGGAACATACAAAGAACTTCAAAAGCCTTTTTTGTCTTTGTTTTACTTTTGCATTTTTCTCCTTGAACATTACTGTTTGTTTTACTAATGCTTTTCAGATAACTTTTAATGTGCTTTGAAGTGCTTCCCTTTCATGTAAAACACTTCTTTCTATTAAAAAAAAATGCCACTCATTTGTTCAGTTCTGTGTTTGTGAACTATTTTTGCTTTGTAGTAAAAGCTGAGCTATTTGGTGTACTTTGCATTCACAAGGAATATAAGATGCGTTAGGATCACAGAATGGCTGATCAGGCAGCACCAGGCTTTCATAAAAACCCACTGAAAACAAGAGGACCTGCTTCTCAAATGCACAGACTTCAAATTAGTGTTTCTTTGTCTTCCAACATAACACTTTTCAAACCCATCAAGGGGATACCACTTCCTTTGACTTTTCCTCTACCATTACTCTCAAAATGTCTTCTGACCATTTATGTCCTAGAAACATGACAAGCTGTGATTTTGGAGTCTGGAGGCAGCCACAACTTTAATACATGTGGATTGCTGTTTAGTTGCTAAATCTTGCCTGATCTTTTGTGACCCCATGGACTGTAGCCCGCCAGGCTCTTCTGTCCATGGGTTTCCAGGCAAGCATACCAGAGCGAGTTACATTTCCTTCTCCAGGGCATCTTCCCAATCCAGGGACTGAACCTGCAGACTCCTGCCGTGTCTCCTGCAGTGACAGGCAGATTCTTTCCTACTGAGCCACCAGGGAAACCCAAGAAATGTGGATAGGTGAAGTTAAAAAAATAAGAAAAGACTCTCATCATCATTAAAAAAGAATATCATTCTAACTGCATATTTGGAGAATCAAGAAGATTCATATAAAGAGTTCTATAATGGAAAGGTAGTCTATCATTCTTTAATGTTCATTAAAATAATGAAATATTTCTTGCAGTTTTTCTAACAAATTTTGCCTTAAAATAATGTGTGTTACCTCATATTTTAATAGGATATCCATGTAGATAAATATATATGTGTGCATGTGCTGATAACCTGTCTCTTATACACATCTAGATGTGTATAAGAGACAGCAAATAAACCAGGAGAGTAAGCAGGGGATATTGAACATGGTTAACTTTAGAATGGAGCATGTATTCATTCTACAAAACATGGTTTTCAGTACATTAAATGCAATGCTCTATTTCTTGCATTTCTAGGTGAAGTTTTTCACTCCTCATCTCATACTGAAAACCTGAAATTAAGATAGAGCAGTTTACAAAGTCATCTGATCAGTGTTAATGTTAAAATCAGAACCTTTTGCTATACATATTACTTTTTCAGTGTTTTGTTTTAGTAAGAAAGAATGTGCATTTAGACTATGGAAATCAAATTTATCAATTTATCATTACCTTTGATATTCAGCTATCTAGGTTAAATAGTATTTCTAAGTAAACATTAATCTTGTTAGTGTTTCCAAATATCCACAATCTTTAAATTAAATATAAACATGCAGTTTGATAAAATAATGTCTTATTTTTATTATATCATTTATGTAGTCTTTGTCAGAGAAGCCTAAAATTAAAAGCAAATAAAATCATTAAAATTTCAAATATATATTTGATATTCCAGAATTTAATGGATAGTAAATTCTACTCCTGTGAAGAACAGATCTGGCATCAAAAAATATGCAGTAGTCAGTATGCTTTTTAAAATGAAAGAAAACAGAATAAACAGATTCCCACCTCTTGGTCTCTGCAAGATTCTATGTATAAAGTAGAGACAATGGAACTTTATCTTAATTACATTTAGCATCCTTTGTTCCTTCACTTTGCAAACAGCTTTTCCATGTGATTATTCTAGTCCCTTAGGGATGACTGGCATCTCTATTCAAATCTAGTAAATAATAATGACATATACTTAGACCTGTGTCAGACAACCTGTAAATTTATTCAAGGCTTTGACCCATTTTATATTGGTTCTTTTATTCATATGTAAAAATATTTTATTTTTTTATTTAAACATTTTATTGACATATAGTTGATTTACAACATTGTGCCAATCTCTGCTGTATAGCAAAGTGACTCAGTGACATATCAACATCCTTTTACATTCCAAAAGAGCTTCAAAATAGAATGAATTTTTTATTTTGGTAGTTAAACACATGACAGCAGATTCAAACCTGGTCTCAATTTGTGACTCCATCTCCCATTCTTCCTGCCTCAGTTTTCTCATCTGTAAAATGGAGATATTAAAAGCCCTTGTCTCATAGCATTATTATGAAAATTGATGTGGTAATACTTTGTGTCCCAGATAATTACTGATGTATTGCTTGCTACCTTATCCTTAAAACACAGGTTCATATATGATTTTCAGCTATAAATTAATTTAAACTAATACCAGGATAATTTAAATGATACATCTGACAGAACATTGTGTCATAAAAAATGACTACACACATGTACAGAATTTCTATTGAAAATGAGTCTTGTGACTGGAAGATAAATTTTTGTTGATATAAATGTCCTCTAAGGATTTTATATCACATCATGGAGGCAAGCCATCTTCTTAAATCAAAATCTTTTATTTATTTATTTATTTTTTGAAGACTCTTCAAAACAAATTTATAAACTTTGGAGTTCATTCTAATTATGTCAAGTTCAAATCATGCAAAGTTTAGAGTTGTTGTATTAAGAGAATAATTTTTTTTTAAACTATTGATTGATTTTGGTTGATCTATACCGTGGACCCTTGAACAACGGGGCTTTGAACTTCATGGGTCCACTTAGATGCAGATTTTTTCAATAGTAAGTATCACAGTACCATACCATCTGCGGTTTGTTGAAACCTCAGAACCACAGGTACAGAGGAACTTTGGAATCTCATTTATGAGTAAACCAAGTTCCAAAGAAGTTAAAAAAAGGTAAGTAAAAGACTACACTAATAGGGAATTGCCTGGTGTTCAGTGGTTAGGACTCCATACTATCACTGAGAAGCACCAGGATTCTATACCTGGTTGGAGAACTCAGATTTCACAAGCTGAGTGACCTGGCCAAAAACTAATAGAGTATATTAATAGTCTGTAGCACTGGTAAGATTAGAGTCTAGTTCACCTAACTTCATGCTCAGAGGACTGAGCTTCACCAAGGACTTATTACCCAGGCAAAATTGGGAGCAGAGCTCCATCAGTTAACAAATGAAGCCTTGGTTATAAAAAGAAGGCAACTCTCTCTGAATTTTCCTGTGTTCCTGCTGCTGCTGCTAAGTCACTTCAGTCATGTCCGACTCTGTGTGACCCCATAGATGGCAGCCCACCAGGCTCCCCCGTCCCTGGGATTCTCCAGGCAAAAATATTGGAGTGGGTTGCCATTTCCTTCTCCAATGCATGAAAGTGAAAAGTGAAAGGGAAGTCGCTCAGTCGTGTCTGACTCCTGGCGACCCCATGGACTGCAGCCTACCAGGCTCCGTCCATGGGATTTTCCAGGCAAGAGTACTGGAGTGGGGTGCCATCACCTTCTCCATCCTCTGTTCCTAGAGTAAGCTTTTTATCAAAAAAAAAAAAAAGTAGAGTTCATTGCTTATCAAAACATTCAAGCTACCATACCTTGCTTAAACCCTTTCTGAAGACTGTTAAATTTTTGTAAATTGTCAAATTGCTATTGACTTTACCTTTTCCCCAAGTTGAAAGCAATCTAAACATGTAGTTGGGAGACTTGTGGTTTATCTATTTAATGCAGCTGCTAAAATTGCCTGGATTTAGATACACAGTGGCTTAGCCAATTTCATTCCTGTGTATATACCCACCAAAAATGCACACACACGTGTATCAAAATGAATGTGAAGCAACATTCATAGAAACTTTATTCATAACAGTCATTAAGATGAAGCAATCTTCCGGGAGCCAGAGTGAGGAACTCCACCCATGGCAAAGGTCATGAGGAAGGAGGCTTTGGCATACGCAAAGGTGGGATCGACCCTCAGAAAAACCCCTGTTCCTAAGCATCTACCCCCAAAATCAGAGTCTACCTACTTTACTGTTTCATGCTCTCACCTACACCTCTGACTTTATGGGGGGCTGTTCCCCACCGGTTCTCTTGGAGAAGGAGTAAATGTGCAGCTCCAGTCAATAAAAAATTCCTGGGTGTGACAAGAGTGTTTCAACTTACAAACTCCTCTGAAGGTTATCTAGCCTGCCTGTACAGGTTCGTCCGGCCACATGTGATTGTTTACAGCCTCCCAACCATGAGAGGCACGAGATGTTTTAGACTTACTAAAGGCAAATTCTTTTGGGAAGTTAGAAATTATTAGTATAGTGGGTTGGTTAGGAATTATATTGGTGAAGGGTTTTTCATTTATTGTGCCAATAATTACTGTTAATTCCCTGCCCTGGGTGTGACAAGGGTGTCTCAGATCAAACCTCTCTGCTGGCAGACTAGTTTGTGTGATAGAATTATCCAGACTCCTGCCAAGCACATGATTGTTTACTACCTCTCAACCATAAACAGCTTCCCTGGTGGCTCAGAGGTTAATGCGTCTGGCTCCAATGCTGGAGACTCGATCCCTGGATCAGGAAGATCCCCTGGAGAAGGAAATGGCAATCCGCTCCAGTATTCTTGCCTGGAGAATCCCATGGACAGAGAAGCCTAGCAGGTTACAGTCCATGGGGTCACAAAGAGTCGGACACGACTGAACGACTTCACCTTCAACCATAAACAGCACAGAGAGTTTGGAGTATTTTGAAAGTCTTAATTAGCATAGGGCTTTTCTCATTGTTGAGTCAATGATTGCCACCAGGCCTCCATATCCTTAGGCACCTGGGAATATATTAATCAATGTATTTGGAATATAGAAAAGGAAATATAGTAGTTTTTGATGTTAGCAATACTAGACTTTTTGAGTTAATGAATTTTCTCTTTTGTTATAGATCACTGTACTTTGTTATAAATCACTGTGTCCTTGCTATGTAAAAATGTAACTTTATCACTATCTTAAGACTAAATAGATCTTAAGGGGAACATTGGTGAAGGGTTTTCATTTGTTGGGCTGATGTTTGCTGCTAAATCTCCATATTCCCTGCCCTTATAATGAATATAACTAGCATATAGGAGAAATAAGTATTAACCTTTAAGATTAATCATGTTAACCTTAGGTTAAATAAATTCCTTTCTTAGTTGTAACCCACTACACCCTCACCCTATAGGAATGCAACTTTATCTGCTACCTTCAGAGGGTGGCACCTGGTTTAAGAAAAAACACCCTTGGAAAAAATAAGTTTTTTGGTTATCAGAAAGAAAGGATCATAAAATGTCAGCAGGCCTCATGGCCAGAAGATGATGTAAAACCCCTAAGACCTTTTTTTATACATTTATCTGAAGCACCTGATTTTGATAAAGGTCAGGACTGCTGACCCCCGCATGACTTTAAAATTGCCATTTGTCTCTATGTGTAACAAAAGGTATATAAGCAAACTTAAAAAATAAAGAAATCGGATCAGTTTCTGGAAAGACTGATTCTCCCATGTCATTTCTTTCTTGCTCCCCATTTTTCTGGCTGAATTCCTATCTGGAGCGTGGGTGCTTGCCATGTCTACTTACTTGCCCCAGCTTTAAGTTCCACGTGAGAAGGAGCCCAAGGAGGGGCACCTTCTGATATTCAAGTGGCGCCGGTGGCCCAACGTAGATGGTGCAAATTCCTTGTCTTGGAATTTCATTGGTATCCCACATAAACCAAGTTATTCAGCCTCCTTTTCTCCACTAATTTTCCTACTACACTATCCATTTCTAATCTCTCTCTATATCTGTAATTAACTAAGTTTTTTCCTAGGACGCCTACTCCATCTCCCCTTCAAATTACCCTGGACCCACCAGGGCTGGACCCTGGCAGCAATCCAAGAAAGCTGTGGTACATATACACAATGGAGTATTACTCAGCCATTAAAAAGAATACATTTGAATCCTTTCTAATAAGGTGGATGAAACTGGAGCTGATTATACAGAGTGAAGTAAGCCAGAAAGAAAAACATCAGTACAGTATACTAACACATATATATGGAATTTAGAAAGATGGTAATGATAACCCTGTATGTGAGACAGCAAAAGAGACACAGATGTATAGAACAGGCTTTTTGACTCTGTTGGAGAGGGAGAGGGTGGGATGATTTGGGAGAATGGCATTGAAACATGTATAATATCATATATGAAATGAATCACCAGTCCAGATTCAATGCATGATACTGGATGCTTGGGGCTGGTGCACTGGGACGACCCAGAGGGATGGTACAGGGAGGGAGGAGGGAGGGGGGTTTAGGATGGGGAACACCTATATACCTGTGGTGGATTCATATTGATGTATGGCAAAACCAGGACAATATTGTAAAGCAATTAACCTCCAATTAAAATAAATAAATTTATATTAAAAAAAAAAGATGAAGCAATCCAAATGTCCAGTAGTTTTTTCTTTTAAATTGGGGCACAGTTGCTTTACAATGTTGTGTTGGTTTCTACTCTACAGCGAAGTGAATTGGCTATATGTATGCATAATGTGGATAAATAAATCCTGGCTTATTCATGAAATAGAATAATACATTGCTGGGAGCCAGCATGAGGAACTCCGCCCATGGCAAAGGTCATGAGGAAGGAGGCTTGGCATATGCAAAGGTGTGATCAAGCCTCAGGAAACCCCCTGTTCCCGAGCATCTACCCCCAAAACCAGAGTCTGTTTTATGCTCTCACCTACACCTCTGACTTTACAGGGGGCTCTCCCCCATAACCATTTCTCTCGGAGAAGGAGTAAACGTGCAGCTCCAGTCAATAAAAATTCCTGGGCATGACAAGAGTGTTTCAACTTAGGAACTCCTCTGAAGGTTATGTGGCCTGCCTGTACAGGTTTGTCCGGCCACAAGTGATTGTTTACAACCTCCCGACCATGAGAGGCGTGAGATGTTTTGGACTTACTAAAAGTAGAGTCTTTTGGGAAGTTAGAAATTATTAGTATAGTGGGTTGATTAGGAATTATATTGATGAAGGGTTTTTCATTTGTTGTGCCAATAATTGCTGCTAATTCCATGCCCTGGGTGTGGCAAGGGTGTCTCAGGTCAAACCTGCTGGCAAACTAGCTTGTGTGACAGGATTATCCATACTCCTGCCACTATGCATGTGATTGTTTACTACCTCTCAACCATAAACAGCACAGAGAGTTTTGTAGTATTTTGAGACTCTTAATAAACATAGGGCTTTTCTTCTTGTTGAGTCAATGATTGCCACCAGGCCTCCATATCCTTAGGTACCTGGGAATATATTAACCAATGTATTTGGAATATAGAAAAGGAAATATAGCAGTTTTTGATGATAGCAATATTAGGCTTTTTGAGTTAATGAATTTTCTCTTTTGTTATAGATCACTGTGCTTTGTTATAAATCACTGTGTCCTTGCTATGTAAAAATGTAACTTTATCACTATCTTAAGACTAAATAGATCTAAAGGGGAACATTGGTGAAAGGATTTTCATTTGTTGGGCTGATGTTTGCTGCTAAATCTCCATATTCCCTGCCCTTATAATGAACGCAACTAGCATATAGGAGAAATAAGTATTAACCTTTAAGCATATAGGAGAAATAAGTATTAATCTTTAAGCATATAGGAGAAATAAGTATTAACCTTTAAGATTAATCATGTTAACCTTAGGTTAAATAAATTCCTTTCTTGATTGTAACTCACTACACCCTCACCCTATAGGAATGCAACTTTATTTGGAGGGTGGTGCCTGGTTTAAGAAAAAACACCCTTGGAAGAAATAAGCTTTTTGGTTATCAGAAAGAAAGGATCATAAAATGCCAGCAGGTCTCATGGCCAAAAGATGATGTAAAACCCCTAAGACTTTTTTTATATGTTTATGTAAAGCACCTGATTTTGATAAAGGTCAGGACTGCTGACCCCCGTGTGACTCTGTATTCATCCCTATGTGTAACAAAGGTATATAAGCAAACCCCAAAATAAAGAAATCGGATCAGCTTCCGGAAAGACTGATTTCTTCATGTCGTTCTTTCTTGCTCCCCTTTTTTCTGGCTGAATTCCCATCTGGAGCGTGGGTGCCCTCCAAGTCTACTTACTTGTCCCGGTTTTCAAGTCCACGCGAGAAGGAGCCCAAGGAGGGGCACCTTCTGATATTCAAGTGGCACCAGTGGCCCAACCTAGATGGTGCAAATTCCTTGTCTTGGAATTTTATTGGTATCCCACGTAAACCAAGTTATTCAGCCTCTTTTTCTCTCCTACTATTTTCTGGCCAAATTCCCATCTGGTGCATGGGTACCCACCAAGCCTGCTAATTTTGCCTGGCCTTCTAAGATCGGACCGGAGGGGCCCCAGTGCCTCTTCTCCCTCAGGAGAATGGGAAGATGTTTGCGGCCTACATAGGTGGTGATTGGTATTCCATGTAAACCAAGTTATTCAGCCTCTTTTTCTCTGCTAATTTTCTAATCCCTCTCTATCTGTAATTAATTAAGTTTTTTCCAAGGACGCCGACTCTGTCCCTACCTTCGAATCACCCTGGATCCACCGGGGCTGGACCCCGGCAGTACATAACAATGAAAAAATGAACAAACTTCAGTTATATCCAACAGCATTAGTGTTTCTCACAAACCCAGAGTTTAATGAAAGAAGGAGGGATAGCAAAGGATAAATGCTGCATTTTCTATTTACATGAAGGGAAAAAATGATCAAAACGAATGTATTTTGTTAGAATTCACAATTATAGCTACCTTTGAGGAGGAGAGAGATGAAATGCTTTGCAGGGGTAGCTGGCAATATTGTAATTCTTGACTAGGGTAATGTGACACTTTTTCAAGTTGCTAAACTTAAGATTAGTGAACTTTTATATATGCATGCCATATTTCAATAGACGCATCTTTAAAATGCTATTGAGGAATGTATAGTGATGATAGGTAATAAACATGACTTTATATAATTACTAAAACAATTTTAATCATTAAGAGAGAGATTTAAATAATATGCTAAAATATTGACATGTATTATGAACAATATGAAAAGGCAAATAGGATACTGAAAGAGGAACTCCCCAGGTCGGTAGGTGCCCAACATGCTACTGGAGATCCATGGAGAAATAACTCCAGAAAAGGATGAAGGGATGGAGCCAAAGCGAAAACAATACCCAGTTGTGGATGTGACTGATGACATAAACAAAGTCTGATGCTGTAAAGAGCAATATTGCATAGGAACCTGGAATGTTAGGTCCATGAATCAAGGCAAATTGGAAGTGTTCAAACAGGAGATGGCAAGAGTGAACGTCGACATTCTAGGAATCAGCGAACCAAGATGGACTGGAATGGGTGAATTTAACTCAGATGACCATTATATCTATGACTGTGGTCAGGAATTCCTTAGAAGAGATGGAGTAACCATCATGGTCAACAGAACAGTCCGAAATGCAGTACTTGGTTGCAATCTCAAAAACAACAGTATGATCTCTGTTCGTTTCCAAGGCAAACTATTCAATATCACAGTAATCCAAGCCTATGTCCCAACCAGTAACACTGAAAAAGCTGAAGTTGAACGGTTTTATGAAGACCTACAAGACCTTTTAGAATAACACCCAAAAAAGATGTCCTTTTCATTTTAGGGGACTGGAATGCTAAAGTAGGAAGTCAAGAAACACCTGGGGTAACAGGCAAATTTGGCCTTGGAGTACAGAATGAAGCAGGGCAAAGGATAATAGAGTTTTTCCAAGAAAATGCACTGGTCATAGCAAACACCCTCTTCCAATAACACAAGAGAAGACTCTACACATGGACATCACCAGATGGTCAACACCAAAATCAGATTGATTATATTCTTTGCAGCCAAAGATGGAGAAGCTCTATACAGTCAACAAAAACAAGACCAGGAGCTGACTGTGGCTCAGATCATGAACTCCTTATTGCCAAATTTAGATTTAAATTGAAGAAAGTAGGGAAAACCACTAGACCATTCAAGTATGACCTAAATCAAATCCCTTATGATTATACAGTGGAAGTGAGAAATAGATTTAAGGGCTAGATCTGATAGAGTGACTGATGAACTATGGACAGAGGTCTGTGACATTGTACAAGAGACAGGGATCCGGACCATCTCCGTAGAAAAGAAATGCAAAAAAGCAAAATGGCTGTCTGAGGAGGCCTTACAAATAGCTGTGAAAAGAAGAAAAGTGAAAAGAAAAGGAGAAAAGGAAAGATATAAGCATCTGAATGCAGAGTTCCAAAGAATAGCAAG
>SJYT01003340.1:98235-133983 GCA_006410635.1 Cephalophus harveyi
GAGGCCTTACAAATAGCTGTGAAAAGAAGAGAGGCGAAAAGCAAAGGAGAAAAGGAAAGATATAAGCACCTGAATGCAGAGTTCCAAAGAATAGCAAGAAGAGATAAGAAAGCCTTCTTCAGTGATCAATGCAAAGAAATAGAGGAAAGCAACAGAATGGGAAAGACTAGAGATCTCTTCAAGAAAATTAGAGATACCAAGGGAACATTTCATGCAAAGATGGGCTCGATAAAGGACAGAAATGGTATGGACCTAACAGAAGCAGAAGATATTAAGAAGAGGTGGCAAGAATACACAGAACTGTACAAAAAAGATCTTCATGACCCAGATAATCACGATGGTGTGATCACTCACCTAGAGCCAGACATCCTGGAATCTGAAGCCAAGTGGGCCTTAGAAAACTTCACTATGAACAAAGCTAGTGGAGGTGATGGAATTCCACTTGAGCTATTTCAAATCTTAAAAGATGATGCTGTGAACATGCTGCACTCAATATGCCAGTTAATCTGGAAAACTCAGCAGTGGCCACAGGACTGGAAAAGGTCAGTTTTCATTCCAATCCCAAAGAGAGGCAATGCCAAAGAATGCTCAAACTACTGCACAATTGCACTCATCTCACACGCTAGTAAAGTAATGCTCAGAATTCTCCAAGCCAGGCTTCAACAGTAGGTGAACCATGAACTTCCAGACGTTCAAGCTGGATTTAGAAAAGACAGAGGAATCAGTTATCAAATTGCCAACATCCGCTGAATCATGGAAAAAGCAAGAGAGTTCCAGAAAATATCTATTTCTGCTTTATTGACTATTCCAAAGCCTTTGACTGTGTGGATCACAATAAGCTGTGGACAATTCTGAAGGAGATGAGAATACCAGACCATCTCACCTGCCTCTTGAGAAACCTGTATCCAGGTCAGGAAGCAACAGTTAGAACTGGACATGGAACAACAGACTGGTTCCAAATAGGAAAAGGAGTACGTCAAGGCTGTATATTGTCACCCTGTTTGTTTAACTTATATACAGAGTACATTATGAGAAACGCTGGGCTGGATGAAGCACAAGCTGGAATCAAGATTGCTGGGAGAAGTACCAATAACCTCAGATATGCAGATGACACCACCCTTATGGCAGAAAGTGAAGAAGAAAGAACGAGCCTCATGATGAAAGTGAAAGAAGAGAGTGAAAAAGTTGGCTTAAAGCTCAACATTCAGAAAACAAAGATCATGGCATCCGGTCCCATCACTTCATGCAAATAGATGGAGAAACAGTGGAAACAGTGGCAAACTTTATTTTTCAGGGCTCCAAAATCACTGCAGCGGTGACTGCAGCTGTGAAATTAAAAGACGCTTACTCCTTGTGAAAAAAGTTATGACCAACCTAGATAGCATATTAAAAAGCAGACACATTACTTTGCCAACAAAGGTCCGTCTAGTCAAGGCTATGTTTTTTCCAGTAGTCATGGATGGATGTGAGTTGGACTGTGAAGAAAGCTGAGCACCGAAGAATTGATGCTTTTGAACTGTGGTGTTGGAGAAGACTCTTGAGAGTCCCTTGGACTGCAAGGAGATCCAACAAGTCCTTCCTAAATGAAATCGATCCTGAGTATTCATTGGAAAGACTGATGCTGAAGCTGAAACTCCAATACTTTTGCCACCTGATGTGAAGAGCTGACTCATTTGAAAAGACCCTGATGCTGGGACAGATTGAAGGCTGGAGAAGAAGGGGACAACAGAGGTTGAGATGGTTGTAAGTCATCACTGACTCAATGGACATGAGTTTGAGTAAACTCTAGGAGTTGGTAATGGACAGGGAGGTCTGGTGTGCTGCAGTCCATGGGGTTGCAAAGAGTTGTACATGACTGAGTAACTGAACTGAACTGAATGTTACATATATTTCTAGATAATTTGTTGGGTAGATGCTGAAGCTGAAACTCCAATACTTTTGCCACCTGATGTGAAGAGCTGACTCATTTGAAAAGACCCTGATGCTGGGACAGATTGAAGGCTGGAGAAGAAGGGGACAACAGAGGTTGAGATGGTTGTAAGTCATCACTGACTCAATGGACATGAGTTTGAGTAAACTCTAGGAGTTGGTAATGGACAGGGAGGTCTGGTGTGCTGCAGTCCATGGGGTTGCAAAGAGTTGTACATGACTGAGTAACTGAACTGAACTGAATGTTACATATATTTCTAGATAATTTGTTGGGTGAGTACATGTCAATATCTTAGAATTGGTGTATGATATTCTCCGTTTTTACTGTTTAGTGGATAAGTCATGTCCAATTCTTTTGTGACCCTGTGGACTGTTGCCCACCAGGCTCCTCTGTCCATGGAATTTCCCCGGTGAAAATACTGAAATGGGTTGCCATTTCCTTCGCCAGGAGTCTTCCTGATCCAGAGATCAAAAGTGTGTCTCNTATGATATTCTCCGTTTTTACTGTTTAGTGGATAAGTCATGTCCAATTCTTTTGTGACCCTGTGGACTGTTGCCCACCAGGCTCCTCTGTCCATGGAATTTCCCCGGTGAAAATACTGAAATGGGTTGCCATTTCCTTCGCCAGGAGTCTTCCTGATCCAGAGATCAAAAGTGTGTCTCCTGCCTGCACTGGTACATGGGTTCTTTACCACAGAGCCACCCACACATTCTTTATGACCATGCTTTTTTTTTTTTTTCAGAGTAAGACAAAAGAAATCTAGAAACTAAAGAATGAGTGATCCTGGTATCAATGAGAAATCTCTGTGATTCCTGTAGAACTATGGAATTCCTATTTCATAATATTTAGTATGATTATATTTTGCCATCTTGCTTTGAAATGACTTTTATATGTTTTCTAACACCAATGATATTTTTCAATTTTCTTGCTATTTTCAGTTGTTTGTTGTTCAGAATTCCTCAAAAGTACCTGTATTCTATTTTATCTTTTATATATGCCAGGTGCTATATATTTCATTTGGCTAGCTTTCATCTCTTATTTGTGTAAAATACATTGATAGATTTTAATTTCCTTAGAAAATAAGTTATTTGATCTGAATTAAATTTGTGTTAAATCATTTCTAGCAATATAGTTAAATGCAGCATAATGATAAGAATTTTTTAATTTTAGTGTATGTACTTTCTTCCTGTAACACCTGAGAATATATATAAAGCAAAAGACCTTTCTGCAATAGGATGGGAATCAGTAGGGGATAGGATTCCATTTTCACAAGAAAAGGAAGAAGAATTCTATCCATGTGTATTTTCATTTAATGTTTCCTAATCAGGAGATTGGTTGATTGATATCTGTCTTTGGATAAGGTCTTTAGACCTTTAGATAAGGTCTCAGTGGTCTTAGAATATGATTGGACCCTGATCATTTATTTCAAATGTGAAATTCAAGTTTATCTTTCTGTTTTCTCATATGACAAAAGACAAAGAAAAATAAGAGCAAATGTAATAGTCTGGAATCATAAGGGAGTTAGAACTTTGATTCATTTTAGGAGTATGAACCTGAGAGATTCACAGAGGGTCTGAAAGATAGCCTTACATTTTTCTAAATTATATGTTCATATTTTTTCACATTGACATATGTAATAATATGTCAGTGGAGTTTTACAGTCAGAGAAAACAGGTGGGAACAAAATAGTCAAGTAAAGATCTTCTTTACTCTTCAGGGTTATTTAAACAAGTAACATTTTTTTTCCCTGTGTATATGAATAAAGATATTGACTTTAGTAGCATGAGACCACAAAAATTATACCACAACACTTCTTGGTATAATAATACTATTAAAATATAATAATACTTTAAAGTACTATAACAGCTAAATTCCTGTTAATTTCTAATTTTGTGGCAAAATTGTCTTCACAACCTCAAAAGTTTGGTGCAGATTTGTAGAATCAGAAATTTTCATGATTGATCTTGAGAAGATACAACAACTAAATCAATACAAACTGAAACTTTATTTTTCTCTATAAACCAAATTGTACTTTTACGTACAAAAATTTTATAAGACTCACTTTTAACATTTGGAAGGCTGCACTTGCCACAAGTTATTTTGAAGTGATAAAAGGGTTTTGCAAATGCTGTCAAATGAAATATGCATTTCCAAATGCTGCTAGGATGACCAAATGTATTTTTGCATGTAAGATGTGTCTTGTAGTCCCTTAAAATTGTTAATTGTCTTGGACATGATCTTAATGATACAAGTCAAATGGTAATTCTTCTTGAACTTGGCTTTTGAAAAAATTCAGCTGCTGTTATATTGCTTCACTACAGAAAGCACCAACTATTATAGCTTACCCACTCATCATATTATACATTAAACGAGTCACAGAAGCACTCTTGGTGGTATAATGCATGCCTAAAATCAGTTTTAAGATCATGAAAAGTTTGGATATGTGCACCAGTCAGGACTTGACGCAGTAAGAGAAAATGTCCAAGTATTTTAAGCATTTGTTGTTGTTTAGTCACTCAGTTGTGTCTGATTCTTTGCAACCCTATGGACTGTAGCCCATCAGGCTCCTCCGTCTATGGGTTTTCCCAGGCAAGAATACTGAAGTGGGTTGCCATTTTCTTCTCCAGCGGATCTTCCTGACCCAAGAATCAAACCCACTTCTCCTGCATTGGCAGGTGGGTACTTTACCACTGAGCCTCCAGGGAAGCCCAAGCATAAAGCTTTTTAAGCATAAATGTATTTAATACAACTAGTTACATATACGTAAAAATTGAGTAAATATGAGCTAGATCTAGACTGTGCCTACAGAAATGATTTCTAGAATGCTATAAAACCTACTTGCTGTAAGAGTGATTCCCTTTGAGACTGCAACTGAATTTTTTTTTATTTTAAAAACCCTCACCTATAGTTATGATCCCAGGATTTGGAAGCCACTGCTGCAACTTCCTTTCAACACTAACAAACTGGCTGGGTATAGAGAGATGATAGAAGAACTTTATTTGGTAGCTAAAACCAGCCAAAACTGTCAGGAAGATGGGTTAAATTTTATCTCCCCGCCCCAAACGAAATAAGTTGAAGGCCTAACCCCTAGGACATAGCACTGTGAGCTTAATTATAAATAGTCTTTTCAGATATAGTGAAATTAAGATGAGGTCATTAGGGTGGACCCTAATCTAACAAAACTGTTGTCTTTATCAAAAAAGATTATTTAGACATACATACACAGATATACATAGAAGGAAGACAGTGGTAGAAACACAAAGACAAAGCCGTGTGAATGTGGAGGCAGAGATTGGAATAATGCTGCCCCAACCAAGGGACACGTAGAATGACAGGCACCATTGGATGCTAGGAAGAATCAAGAAAGGATTCTTCCCTATAGATTTTGGAAGGAGCCGGTCTCACTGACACCTTGATTTGTTACTTGAACACATTCAGTTTTTGGTACTCCTATGGCAGCCCTAGGAAACCAATTGCCTATGCACGTCTTCTGCTTTCAGATATTGAAATGGCATTTGATTTATGGAGCCTTATTTGCTCCAGAGTCTTCACTGCAAGGGTGTCTGTAAAATGGAACGTTTAGCATTCCACCCTTGGCAGTATATTCAGACATTCTAGAACAAGACTAGAAAGGAAGCTGATTTAATCCACACTGTCCATCTTGACCCATTTTTTCCCCCAAAAGCTATCAGCAAAGATATGGAGCAGTAAAACATTTTAATATTCCTAATTTTATCAAACATTTTTTCCATCATTTAATTTTGTTTGTGGTAACAGAGTTAGAATATCATTGATAGAAATGGTACAAGAAGGAATCAGGGATGAAAGTATGGGAAACATAAATTTTGATTGTACTTTCCTAAACTCTTATTTTGTAAATATAAGCATTGAATATACAATAAAGACTCAGACATGTTTTCAGCCTGAATAGAGCTCATAGATGACTTATCTGTGAATTCAATCTAGGAAATGTGTTTCAGTAGAATTTGTGGCAGAGAGAAATTTCTTAATGAACAAAAAGAGAGAAAAATGTGGGTTATCTAATTTCAGAAATATGAAATCTAGAGAAGCCATGCTATTTATTTGCCACTTATGGAAAAGGTGACAAGGAAGAAAGCCTGCCCAGATCTGCAGAAGCAAAATTAGAACAGCAGGCTCAAGAGGGCACTTAGTGAACCATGACGGTAATGAGAAACACCAGGCAGTGAAAAGGTAAGAGAAGTAATAAATAAGTGGTAATATCCACATAGTTATTAAAAATTGAGCAATGAATAAACAGATAAAGGTAAGACCCTTATGGAATGGAAAACACAGGGACCTGGGATGATAGGGGTTAATGTGAACTGGTGTGTGTGTAGTGGGTGGGTAGGTGTCCTGGGGGACAGAGACGTACGGTGAGAGAATGGAGTGAGACAGCGAGTGCTACAGTTCTTTATGTATTNCTATCCAGATGTGTATAAGAGACAGATTCTATTTTATCTTTTATATATGCCAGGTGCTATATATTTCATTTGGCTAGCTTTCATCTCTTATTTGTGTAAAATACATTGATAGATTTTAATTTCCTTAGAAAATAAGTTATTTGATCTGAATTAAATTTGTGTTAAATCATTTCTAGCAATATAGTTAAATGCAGCATAATGATAAGAATTTTTTAATTTTAGTGTATGTACTTTCTTCCTGTAACACCTGAGAATATATATAAAGCAAAAGACCTTTCTGCAATAGGATGGGAATCAGTAGGGGATAGGATTCCATTTTCACAAGAAAAGGAAGAAGAATTCTATCCATGTGTATTTTCATTTAATGTTTCCTAATCAGGAGATTGGTTGATTGATATCTGTCTTTGGATAAGGTCTTTAGACCTTTAGATAAGGTCTCAGTGGTCTTAGAATATGATTGGACCCTGATCATTTATTTCAAATGTGAAATTCAAGTTTATCTTTCTGTTTTCTCATATGACAAAAGACAAAGAAAAATAAGAGCAAATGTAATAGTCTGGAATCATAAGGGAGTTAGAACTTTGATTCATTTTAGGAGTATGAACCTGAGAGATTCACAGAGGGTCTGAAAGATAGCCTTACATTTTTCTAAATTATATGTTCATATTTTTTCACATTGACATATGTAATAATATGTCAGTGGAGTTTTACAGTCAGAGAAAACAGGTGGGAACAAAATAGTCAAGTAAAGATCTTCTTTACTCTTCAGGGTTATTTAAACAAGTAACATTTTTTTTCCCTGTGTATATGAATAAAGATATTGACTTTAGTAGCATGAGACCACAAAAATTATACCACAACACTTCTTGGTATAATAATACTATTAAAATATAATAATACTTTAAAGTACTATAACAGCTAAATTCCTGTTAATTTCTAATTTTGTGGCAAAATTGTCTTCACAACCTCAAAAGTTTGGTGCAGATTTGTAGAATCAGAAATTTTCATGATTGATCTTGAGAAGATACAACAACTAAATCAATACAAACTGAAACTTTATTTTTCTCTATAAACCAAATTGTACTTTTACGTACAAAAATTTTATAAGACTCACTTTTAACATTTGGAAGGCTGCACTTGCCACAAGTTATTTTGAAGTGATAAAAGGGTTTTGCAAATGCTGTCAAATGAAATATGCATTTCCAAATGCTGCTAGGATGACCAAATGTATTTTTGCATGTAAGATGTGTCTTGTAGTCCCTTAAAATTGTTAATTGTCTTGGACATGATCTTAATGATACAAGTCAAATGGTAATTCTTCTTGAACTTGGCTTTTGAAAAAATTCAGCTGCTGTTATATTGCTTCACTACAGAAAGCACCAACTATTATAGCTTACCCACTCATCATATTATACATTAAACGAGTCACAGAAGCACTCTTGGTGGTATAATGCATGCCTAAAATCAGTTTTAAGATCATGAAAAGTTTGGATATGTGCACCAGTCAGGACTTGACGCAGTAAGAGAAAATGTCCAAGTATTTTAAGCATTTGTTGTTGTTTAGTCACTCAGTTGTGTCTGATTCTTTGCAACCCTATGGACTGTAGCCCATCAGGCTCCTCCGTCTATGGGTTTTCCCAGGCAAGAATACTGAAGTGGGTTGCCATTTTCTTCTCCAGCGGATCTTCCTGACCCAAGAATCAAACCCACTTCTCCTGCATTGGCAGGTGGGTACTTTACCACTGAGCCTCCAGGGAAGCCCAAGCATAAAGCTTTTTAAGCATAAATGTATTTAATACAACTAGTTACATATACGTAAAAATTGAGTAAATATGAGCTAGATCTAGACTGTGCCTACAGAAATGATTTCTAGAATGCTATAAAACCTACTTGCTGTAAGAGTGATTCCCTTTGAGACTGCAACTGAATTTTTTTTTATTTTAAAAACCCTCACCTATAGTTATGATCCCAGGATTTGGAAGCCACTGCTGCAACTTCCTTTCAACACTAACAAACTGGCTGGGTATAGAGAGATGATAGAAGAACTTTATTTGGTAGCTAAAACCAGCCAAAACTGTCAGGAAGATGGGTTAAATTTTATCTCCCCGCCCCAAACGAAATAAGTTGAAGGCCTAACCCCTAGGACATAGCACTGTGAGCTTAATTATAAATAGTCTTTTCAGATATAGTGAAATTAAGATGAGGTCATTAGGGTGGACCCTAATCTAACAAAACTGTTGTCTTTATCAAAAAAGATTATTTAGACATACATACACAGATATACATAGAAGGAAGACAGTGGTAGAAACACAAAGACAAAGCCGTGTGAATGTGGAGGCAGAGATTGGAATAATGCTGCCCCAACCAAGGGACACGTAGAATGACAGGCACCATTGGATGCTAGGAAGAATCAAGAAAGGATTCTTCCCTATAGATTTTGGAAGGAGCCGGTCTCACTGACACCTTGATTTGTTACTTGAACACATTCAGTTTTTGGTACTCCTATGGCAGCCCTAGGAAACCAATTGCCTATGCACGTCTTCTGCTTTCAGATATTGAAATGGCATTTGATTTATGGAGCCTTATTTGCTCCAGAGTCTTCACTGCAAGGGTGTCTGTAAAATGGAACGTTTAGCATTCCACCCTTGGCAGTATATTCAGACATTCTAGAACAAGACTAGAAAGGAAGCTGATTTAATCCACACTGTCCATCTTGACCCATTTTTTCCCCCAAAAGCTATCAGCAAAGATATGGAGCAGTAAAACATTTTAATATTCCTAATTTTATCAAACATTTTTTCCATCATTTAATTTTGTTTGTGGTAACAGAGTTAGAATATCATTGATAGAAATGGTACAAGAAGGAATCAGGGATGAAAGTATGGGAAACATAAATTTTGATTGTACTTTCCTAAACTCTTATTTTGTAAATATAAGCATTGAATATACAATAAAGACTCAGACATGTTTTCAGCCTGAATAGAGCTCATAGATGACTTATCTGTGAATTCAATCTAGGAAATGTGTTTCAGTAGAATTTGTGGCAGAGAGAAATTTCTTAATGAACAAAAAGAGAGAAAAATGTGGGTTATCTAATTTCAGAAATATGAAATCTAGAGAAGCCATGCTATTTATTTGCCACTTATGGAAAAGGTGACAAGGAAGAAAGCCTGCCCAGATCTGCAGAAGCAAAATTAGAACAGCAGGCTCAAGAGGGCACTTAGTGAACCATGACGGTAATGAGAAACACCAGGCAGTGAAAAGGTAAGAGAAGTAATAAATAAGTGGTAATATCCACATAGTTATTAAAAATTGAGCAATGAATAAACAGATAAAGGTAAGACCCTTATGGAATGGAAAACACAGGGACCTGGGATGATAGGGGTTAATGTGAACTGGTGTGTGTGTAGTGGGTGGGTAGGTGTCCTGGGGGACAGAGACGTACGGTGAGAGAATGGAGTGAGACAGCGAGTGCTACAGTTCTTTATGTATTCTCCTCCTCCAGTACCTTAGGACGAACAAAGCCTGTCTCCCAAACCTGTGATGACCCAGCCCTCTGGTACAGAAGTTCTCTGGAGTAAGTTCAATAGTTACAGAAGCCCTGACTTATGAAGTGCTGATAATAACTGGTGAGGACAAAGTAGTTAAGAGCAGACACTTTCCCATCTCTCCAGCTCCAAAATCCAAGGCCTATTAAATTACAATCTAGGAAATCTCTCCCCTGGTATTACTTGTGTTTAGGGAGAAAGGATGAAGCCTTTATCTGAGAAGTTGTTCTGTAGTGAGAGGTTGTAGTTCTGTAGTGAGACAGTTGTGATTTTCTGGTGATTTGATTGTCTACCAGAGGACTCAACCATTCTCTACACCACCACCTCTGGGGTTTTGGAAATAAATAGGCATTGTCAGAATTATTGATATTTATGAGGAGGGGAAGCTTAGGACTAAAATAACAAGACATTTAAGGGCTTTTAAAAACAAAAAACAACACATTGGAATATGCAGTTTGACAGAGTTAGAAATGTTATAACAGATGCACCAAAAATTTAAAATCACACTAATAAAGTTCAGCAATAAGAAAGGGAACATTTTAACCACCTAGACAAGAAAAAGAAAATAGGTAGAAGCATTAATTATGAAAAAACATGATTGAAATAAATATTCTAATTAACACCATTCAACTTTTTGTACAAAATTCAAAGATTATCATAAAAGTTCTATGGAAAAGAATCCCCTGGTACTTCTGTGATGTGTGGGCAAGAGACACTTGCCATATCTAACACTCTCAAGTTGTTGTAATTAGTATAGTGTGGTATTTGTGCAAGAATATGTAAACTGACCAGTGAAACAAAATACAAAGAAACAGAATCACAGATGTATGGAGTTTGACATTCGACTGAGGTAGCAGGTGAGATAAGTGTGGGAAAAAGGGAGTGGTCTTTAATTGGAAGTAGGAAAAGGGTTATACATGAAAAGAGAAAATTGAACACTGACTTCAATAATCAACTGCAATTGGACTAGAGATTTAAACATAAAGCATGACTTTAAAAAACAAATAGAAAAGATTTAATTAAAAAGAAACATGTATTGGTTATAAAATAAAAGATTAGTAAATTTGGATATATAAAAGTAAAGTCCCTTCACTGTTCTGCTTCTGCCCTACTTCTCTGGCCTCATTTTCTTCCTCTGTTTCTCACATTGCAGCATTCTCCCTTTGCATTATTTCATTATACTTCTCTCCAGAGGCTACTTTCTACATTTTCCAACTCAGAAAATTCCCAGTGCACTCAGAAAACTAATGTGTGTTTAGATGCATAATCTACCTTTGATGTCAATAGTAAATATTTTTCTACTGCAACTATCTTAGTATATTTCTAAAAATATAGAAAATTAGAGTATATTTCTAAAAGCATAGGAAATTAGTGTATAGAATGCAATTTATAAGCATGGTCTTTTAAGAAGAAAGGAAGGCAAGCAATAAAAACACTGAAGTTCTATAGTAAAAACCAGTGAAGAAGAGCCATAGTGTTATCTCTGATACTACTACATGGTATAGAATCTCACCAATAAATAATAGCAATAGCAGTTAAGGATTATAAAGTGGGAATAATAAAAAAAGTGGTTATATATAATAATATAAAGTGGTCTTCACCTGGGAATGTGAAGACCATTCAGTTGAGGATGATTTCTGAATTCAAACACAGAACTTCAAATTTCTAAAGTCAGTTTTCCCAGGAGTCATCTAACTACATTTATGTCAAACATTTTTTACCAAATGTCTGAAAAAAAAACCTACTGTCTTCAGAAGCAAAGTGTATCTTTTCTAACAAGGACACAAAAAGATTTATTAATAATGCAAGAAAAATGTGGCAAACTAACCCATGCTGATAAAATATCTTGAATTTTAAGTTTAAGTGCCACCCTATACATCCCAATATCATTGTACTACATTTGACTAGATTCAAAAAACAAGAAAAAAATAACAGGCAATACTATAAGGGCTTGAAATTGAAAACTTGTTTTCAAATATTGGAGATTCGGGACATCATTAGGTGTTAGGACCAGACATGTAATATCTAGGAGAAATCATTCCCAAGGATTCAAAAACAATGACATGAGGAGTGCAGTAATCTCTTTATCCAGAAAAACAGTCATGTAACTAAAAAACATTTTTTTTAAATTTAAAGTTTCCAGAAATTGTTCTTAGGGGCATACAGCAGATGAAGAAACATTCACTAAAGGAAATCTGCTCTACCTGGATAGGAAGAATGAGACTATGGCATCTGAGCCATGGTCTTGTCCCTTACCCTTTATGCAAGCTCTGTTTTATGGGGACTCTACTTGGGGTGCTCTACTCTCAGTGGATGCAATCAAGTGTACAGGGTTCTCATCCTCCCCAAACCCATGTTGCAGAAGTTCTGTTTTTCCTGAGTGTTGTTAGAAGACTCAGGTCCCTTAAATCACTCAGCTCTTCTGCGTATGAAGGGAAATGTTACTCCAGGAAGAGAAAGTTGAGAATACTGGGAACCTGATCATTCCTGAGCCAACTTACTTATAGTTTCCACATCCGGAGGGGCAATCTGAAAAGACACGGGGCTACCACCTTCCACAGCGCCCATTGTAGAGCAGAGATGTCACTCTGAGATAAGGGAACTGCTTACTGTTCCTGTCCCCAATTCTTGTGTAGTGGCAAAGAAGTGCTGCCTGGGAGAGAGGCAGCATATAGAATGAAGATGTGAGGAGGCTAACTTATTTGGATAAGACCATGAAGAATTCCATGACTGTGTTACTGTGAACAGTGGAAGCCTTAGTGAAGATTAGTCAGGAAGATTCTCCAGAGCTCCATGTTCCTAGCAGAGACTAGCAGACTGGCAGAGCAGTTAACAGAAAGAACAAATGGGAAAGACAACCAAAAAGAACCTGCTAGGGTTACAGTCAACCCTGAGCACTGAGAATTCTGAAAGCATTCATTATAAACATTCAGGAACAATCAGAATGGAATGTGGGACAGACTTGAGTGGAAAGGAAGAAGTAAATTGTACTTGCTAGTAATATACTCTTATATGTAGAAAATCCTAGGAGGTATGCTAACATTTTCAGAACAACTAAATACAGTCAGTGAGGTTTCAGGGCACAGGATGAATATATAAAAATTGGTTATATTTTGATAAAATAGTAACGAAAAAATTGAAAAGGAAATTAAGAAAACAATTTCACTTACAGTGGCACCCAAAAACATAATACATAAAAGCACTCTCAGCACTAAATAAGAAAAGACAAAGGACTTAATTTAAAAATGAGTAGAAATTTTGAACAGATACTTCTTTGAAAAAGATAAATGATTGGTTCATAAACACATGTAAAGATATACATCATTAATCTTTAGGGAAATGCAAATGTAAGGTGCAGTGAGATACTACGTCACACTCAGTAGGCTCCTATTCTCAAAAAGATGATAACAACTGCTGGTGAGAATATAGAGGAATTGGAAGTTTATACATTGCTGGTAGAAATGTGAAATCATGTACCCGCTTTGGAAAATCCTCAAAATATTAAACATAGAGTTGTGTGTGTGTGTGTGTGTTAGTGATTCAGTCGTGTTTAACTCTTTGCAACCCCATGGGGTGTAACTCTCCAGGCTTCTTTGTCCATGGAATTCTCCAGGTAAGAATTCTGGAGTGGGTCCCTATTCCCTTCCCCAGGGGATCTTCCCAACTCAGGGATCAAACCCAGGTCTCATTGCAGGCAGATTTTACTATCTGAGCCACCAGGGAAGCCCAGAGTTATCATGTGCTGTGCTGTGATAGTCACTTAGTCTTGTCCAATTCTTTGCAACCCAATGACTGCGGCCTGCCAGCCAACAGGGAAGCCCAAGAATACTGGGGTGTTTATCCTATCCATTCTCCAGGGGATCTTCCTGACTTAGGAAATGAACCAAGGGTTACTACATTGAAGATGGATTCTTTACTAGGTGAGCTACCAGTGAGGCACCCCCTCCCCAGAGTTATCTTATGTCCTAGCAATTATACTCAGTATGTAACCATGAGGAATAAAAACATGCTCACACACAAACTTATACACAAGTTCATAGAAATGTTATTTATCAGTTCAGTTCAATTCAGTCACTCAATTGTGTCCAACTCTTTGTGACCCCATATGGACTGCAGCACGCCAGCCTTCCCTCTCCATCACCAACTCCTGGAGCTTGCTCAAATTCATGTCCATTGAGCCATCCAACCATCTCATCTTCTGTCATCCCCTTTTTCTGCCTTCAATATTGACCAGCATTAGGGCCTTTCCCAAGGAATCAGTTCTTTGCATTGGGTAGCCAAAGTATTGGAGTTTCAGCTTCAGCATCAGTCGTTTCAATGAATATTCAGGACTGATTTCCTTTAGGATGACTGGTTGGGTCTCCTTGCAGTCCAAGGGACCCTCAAGAGTCTTCTCCAACACCACAGTTCAAAAGCATCAGTTCTTCAGTGCTCAGCTTTCTTTATAGTCCAACTCTCACATCCATACTTGACTACTGGTAAAAATATAGCTTTGACTAGATGGACCTTTGTCGGCAAAGTAATTTCTCTGTTTTTTAATATGCTGTCTAGATTGGTCATAGCTTTTCTTCCAAGGAACAAGCGTCTTTTAATTTCATGGCTGCAATCACCATCTGCAGTGATTTTGGAGCCCAAGAAAATAGCCTTTCACTGTTTCCATTGTTTTATATAATAACTGAATTGGAAACAACCTAAGTGTAGGTCAACTGATGGACAGATAAAATGTGATACAATGGAATATTGCTTAGCAATAAAAAGCAATGAAGTCCTGATACATGTTACAACTTAAATGAATATTGAAAACATTATGCCAAGTGGAAGAAGTCAGTCTAGAAAAATGATATATTGTATAATTCAATTTATGTGAAATAATCAGAATAAGCAAATCTGTAGACATAGAAAGTAAAATAGTGGTTTCATGGATCTGAGATGGGGATTGGGGAATGATAGCTAATATGAATGGATTGTTTTTTCTTTTTTGAGGGATAATGAAAATAAAAATGTTGACATTGTGATGATGGTTGCACAACTTTGAATGTTCATTGAGTTGTATGCTTTAAATGGGTGAATCTTATGGCTTCTGAATAAAGATGCTAAAAGAAAGAAAGAAAAAGAAAAAAAATCTGGGTTTTACTAGGGTGGTAGTGAGGTGTTTAGCCAACTGAGAAGTTAGGCAGAATGCAATCCACACAAGATGACTCTCACTTCCAATACCAAGTATAAATTCCGGGGATCCCAAAACACCTTCAGGTTCAATAAGTCACTAGACAGGAAGAATACACAGAATTCACTGACAGCTATTATACTTGTGGTTACAGTCTACTACAGAAAAAGGATACAGGTTAAAATTTGTCAAGGGAAGAAGCACAGGGGTGGAGTCTGGGAGAAGCACTTCAGTGTTGGTCTATAA
This sequence comes from Cephalophus harveyi, assembly GCA_006410635.1. Classification (NCBI taxonomy): domain Eukaryota; kingdom Metazoa; phylum Chordata; class Mammalia; order Artiodactyla; family Bovidae; genus Cephalophus; species Cephalophus harveyi. The sequence goes on from SJYT01003340.1 coordinate 113,566, forward strand.
ATATGGCCTATCACCAACCATGAAGTTTGTCTGAAGGAGAGAGTTTTACTGGGGCTTTTTTACATATTATAATGTGATTGATTTATTGACCATGTCCTGAATGTAACTCCATATTAAGTCACATTTTTATTCTCTCTATACTGGCCCAAGGTCTCCAGGAAGACTCCTGTCAGAGATGACATTTAAGAGATTACTTCACAGAGGAAGAGGACAAATGCCAAACTTCTTTGGAGGCACATAAGTTTAGTTCAGTTCAGTCACTCAGTCATGTCCAACTCTTTGTGACCCCATGGACTGCAGCACACCAGGTTTCCCTGATCATCACCAATTCCTGGAGCTTGTACAAATTCATGTCCATTGAGTTGGTGATGCCATCCAACCATCTCATTTTCTGTCATCCCCTTCTCCTCCTGTCTTCAGTCTTCCCCAGCATCAGGGTCTTTCCTGATGAGTCAGTTCTTTATGGGATACATAAAGGGACCCTTTAATATACAGGGGCCCATTTTGCATCACATTGACAAGAATTAACTCCCTTGGAATCTCTGCTCTCCTGCCTCATCTGTCTCAGATTCCTTCCTTTCTACACTCAGTGAATGAAATCACTCCTTTGTAGAGATGTGCTCATTAAACAAAGCTGAAGTGGAGCTTGTAATGGTGTGTAAACCCGGTGCTGCTCATAGCCACCACAGAGGGATCAGATTGAGACTCCTGTGACTGTCCAGGTTTATTTGATTTATATCTTCTTTGAAATTAGCTACCATTGTAGCAAAACAGGCATTAGTGTTTTAGACTATGTATCATGAAAGCATTCTGAAAAGTAATATTAACACTTTTTTTAAAGAATAAAAAAATATATTAATAATTTATTTTTCAGTTCAGTTCAGTTGCTTAGTCGTGTCCGACTCTTTGCGACCCCATGAATTGCAGCATGCTAGGCCTCCCTGTCCATCACCAACTCCCAGAGTTCACGTTATTTAGGAAGATACCAAGTCCCACTTTTATACCACTGAGTTCTTTCTTTTTTTTTTTGACCTGGGCTTTATCATTCTCATATCACACTATTCTAACTCTCCAGTTGTGATCCCATGGAGACATTCCATTGTACTCAGGGCCCCTCTAACTCTGAGGTATACAGATAACAAAGAGAAAGCCAAAACATTCTCGAACAGAACTTTTGCTCTTTGCTCTGTGGTTACCGTCTTTCTTTTACTCCCTCTCCTCTGGCTGCAACCTCGTTTCTCATGAATCATTGTGGACTCCAGCTTCACGGAAGCTATTTCTGATCCACCTGGTCCAGCACCTTCCACTTCTCACCCCGACCTTTCCCACAGAGGTGCATGGGGCTGGTTGGGGCAGGCGTCTTTATGGTTCCACTCCACAGTTGTTCATAATGCTGGAAAGAACTTGAGAGAGCTGTTTTATTCCCACAGAAATGAAGTGACTTGTTCAAGGTCACACTGTTCTGGAACTCAGAGACTTGGCCCTAAGACCAGTTGTTTTTCTGCAAAGGGGATGTCTTCAGTTTTCAAATCAAAGCATCAGATGAAGCAAACACTGCTGAGAGATGCCTCAGAGACTGGTAATAATTAGATAAATTCTCATATGGCAAAAATATTCAGTGTACATTTTTCTTTTATTCTAAAGTTCTTCTGAAAACCAGTGCTTTCTGTAAGTTCTTGACGTTGTATTGGAAGAGACTGATTCGAGAAAATGAAATACTTTTATTTTACTACATTACCAATGTTTTCTTCTGTCCTCAAAATTTTGCCTATTTCTTACAAATTTGTGGGATTGAGAATATATTTCTTAGAGTTTAGCACCTTGTGGTTTAATTTACTATGTTTTAAGGCATTCTCCTAGTAAATTTGTAATGGTCTGAGTAAACTATCCTTTAAAATTTAATATAGAAAACATGAACATTTTATGAACAAACCAATTATTATGCTTCTAAATTAACAAAATTGCTTTAGATATACAAAGAGATGCTAAAAAGCAAGCAGTGTATTTGTTTCTATCTTCCTTGAAATATCTTTATTTTAACTATAATAACAAAATAAATGGAAAGAATTTTGGTCACTCCAAAATCTTTGTAAATTAAATCTCTACTCCTCTGGGATTCTAGTTCCTATCTCAGACATTTGAAAGCAACTAAACACATGCTTTTTCCTATATACAAAAGAAATGGCATAGATAATGAAGGAAACTAGTATTTAAACTCTTTAAATATTCTTTTAGGGTCAAGTCCACATTTAATAATTATTTCTAAAACCCAATATCATTTGGCCACTGCTTTCTGTTCTGTCTTTTTGAACTCCTTACTGCAGTCAAACTAGCACGGCTTACTTTTCTAGACACAGTGGGCTTTATCTCATAGGCAGGCCTTTGTAGATGCCGTTTCCTCAATCTGGAACACTCCTTCCTGCCCTCCTAATTGATTCAATTTAGATATCATTTCTTTCATGCTATAGGGCCTATTTAATTGTAAAAATATCATCAAATCTGTCAGAATGATGAACAAATAAGTGATGAATGATGAGTGACAGCTTTTGGTGGTGAGAGTAACTCATGTCCTGCTGTATCCTTTCGGTCCTTGCTTCATGAATAGCAGAGGCCAGGGCTATGAAAGACAATGTCAGGAGGATTCTGGGAAGATGCAGTGAGGGATTGGAAGTTTTGTAACAATGGATAAGGGATAAGGGGAAAAGATAAAAATTCGTGGAAGATGATATACAGGCCGGGACATGCTGAACCTTTGCAATACCCTTAATATTCTTACAGTTCTCATCATATTAGTATATACCAACATGTCTGGTATTTTTCGGGGTACATTTTGCTTTCACTCCTCTTTATATCTTGAAATAACTTAAATCCTTTGGGCAACACTAGCCTAAGCATTAATTTGTCAGGCTCCTTTCTGAACCCTTTTTCCTCTCCAGCCCTCAATTCAATGCACTGCTATCTGGATTTCAACATGGCTAAGCAGTGTGTTGGGCATCTGTTCACTATCATAGGTCACCTTGTTTTCATCAGTTCATCTCCAGTCTCACTTCTGGAAGATCCCTTGATCTTCAGAAAGATTCTCCCTTGTTTCTAGGCTCTCCCTATTTGCCACAATCACTAAAGGTGTAGGATGCATTTAATCTGTTTCCACAGATGTAATTTAGTTTTCCTTACGTAGGTTCCAGGATCCAGTCAGGTTCTTACAACTCTACTTGTTCTCTAGTGTGATTAGTTCCCTTGTTAAACCATATTTCTGTTAACTTGAAGCATTTCAGGCAGATTCCTTACCAGCTGAGCCACGAGGGAAGCCCAAGAATACTAGAATGGGTAGCCTATCCCTTCTCCAGGGGATCTTCCCGATCCAGGACTTGAACTGGGGTCTCCTGCATTGCAAGTGGATTCTTTAACAACTGAGCTATCAGGGAAGCCCAGAACTTGAAGAATAGTCAATAGGGAATGTGAAGTAGAGGGTAGGGTGTGAGTTGGCTACAGTGCTTGGGTGAAGAGTGGTGAAGACTATTGAGGACCAAGCAGAGTGGGGATATCTGGAGACACCAGCATGTCTGGGTTCTTTTCATGGTATATAGAACATGCTTGCCCTATGGACCCGTGCCTTCCATTCAGAGCTCTCTCATGTAATCTGTTCTGCTTTTTCTAGTTTGAACTTGCTTTTCTGTGATCTCCTGAAAGACTAAAGACTATGCAATTTAAATTACACTTTGCATTTTTGAATTCTTATTAATACGTATTTACCTAACTCTTCAGCTGGACTGTGTATTTTCAAAATCATGCATTGTTTATGGTTGGGGTGATGTCTCAAATGTATTCTGTCCTTCTAACAATATCTAACACAATTTTAGATACAAATATAAAATGCCCAAATCTGTAAAGTTGGAAAAAGACTTAAATGGGTTAAAATAAACACAGGCATATTAAGCACTTATTATATGCTGAGTACTTCTCTGGAATGCAGTAAGAACTCTGCTCTTAAGGAACTGAAAATTGTTTGTGGTAAAAGATTCAGCACTTGGGAAAAAAAAAAGATTCAGTACATGGTTTAAAGGTACATGGCGATTTGCTGCTGCTGCTAAGTCGCTTCAGTCGTGTCCGACTCTGTGCGACCCCATAGAGGGCAGCCCACTAGGCTCCCCTGTCCCTGGGATTCTCCAGGCAAAGGTCACGGGATGTGGCAAGGCAACAGGCAGGGCGCTATCAACAAAAGGAGCCAGAAGGTGGGCGCCCAGATCCCCCTGGCGATTTAGAGAATGAATTTCAAACTGGAAACAGATGCTATCCAGAGAGACTCACAGAGGAAGGAGCCTTGAGAGGAATGAGAGGAGGCACACTTTATGCTGAGATATACTTATATGCTGCTTTTTTTCCTATGAAGTATTTTCAATAGAAATTTAGTTTTAGTGAATAGTACAGGTCACTTAAAGGTTTATATTTATAAATGTGCCTAGAGAGTACTGAGTTAAAAGATTTCTTTTTTTTGGTAAGATTTCACAGTATTTCTTATTTTGATAAGTAATATGAGTCTCTAAGATCAGATAGAAAAAGTATTTTTATCATTTGTTTGATTTTGAAACCATTAATTCCCAAAGTATCTCCTGAGACTTGTGTTCCCTAGAATACATTTTGGGAAATGCTGAACTAATTGAAAGACTCCGAGACGTGAACATCTGTAGCATGCTCTGTGGATACTCTAGCACCTTGTTATAACCAATTTATGGTAAACATCTGTGTTGATAGTAAGAAGTATTGATGCAGTTATACGTTGGAACATAGGAAAAGGCCTGGTTTTAATCTTCTTTTCTAGTTTATGAAGAGGCACTAAAGGGATTTGAGGATCAAAGTGAAATCTTCCAAAGAGGAAGATAATTCTGGTTTAAATGTGAAGAATGCTATTGCAGAAGTCAAATATCTTTGACAGAAAAACCAATTAGGAGGCTATTATAGTAGTGCAGGTGAAAGATAATGGGGATATGAACTCACACAGGGGCAAGTGGAGCATGGAAAGGACAGACAGGAGGCATCATAAAAAGAGAATAGTCATGAAATATAAAGATTGTTCACCCTTGCAAAAACTATTAATTCACTACATTCAAAGACTGAGAAGAATTTTCAATCATCTTGACTACTTCAGCAAATTATGTAAAACTCAATACTTATTCCTGTTTTTAAAACAAAAAAAGCAGCCTCATAGTAAACAGGGGATAGAAGTAAATATTCTTAACTTGATAAAAAGAATTAAAAAAAAAAAAAAAAAAAACCTGTAGCGAACAGACTATTTTATGGTTTTACATTCAGTTCAGTTCAGTTCAGGTCCTCAGTCGTGTCTGACTCTTTGCGACCCCATGGATTGCAGCGTGCTTGGCTTCCCTTTCCATCACCAACTCCCGATGCTTGCTCAAACTCATGTCCATCGAATTGGTGTTGCCATCCAACCATCTCATCCTCTATTCCCTTCTCCTTCTGCCTTCAATCTTGCCCAGCATCAGGGTCTTTTCTAATGAGTCAGTTCTTCACATCAGGTGGCCAAAATATTTACATTAGAGCCATTTTTATTATAGTCAGGATTTATTGGAGGTCTTAGCCTTTTAATAAGGTAAGAAAAGAATTAAAAGAAATAAGGAATAAGAAAGATATATTTATTTCTGAGGGGTATGATTTTGTATATAGAATATCTCCCAAATATTTAGACAAGAGAGTTAAACATAATAAACATAATTTATACAGTATAGCAAATTGCAGCTTTCTAAATGCCATTCCAAACTTTGTAGCATGACTTTATTAGATACAAAAACCTAGAAATGCTAAGAATATATTTACCAGCCTCTCTTTCGGCTCAGTTTCCACATGTGATCTGGCTTCCTCAAGCCGACACTCACAGGGGATAGTTACAACTAAAAATGAGGCAGGGAACATGTGTCTGTTGTTCTTGCTGGCAGTGACAGTTGGAAGAGCATTTGGTGTTCTGGGGTGGCAGTAACGGTGTCCCAGTGTTTGGACCCTCCCTAGTTTGTAGGTGCTAAGAAGCCTCCATCCTGGGGGCTGAGGAAGTATGGCTCTGGAGTCAATAGCTGTGGATGAGCTTCTTGATGCCTCCTGGGTTGTGACTGAGCTTCTGTAGCCTTGGAGTCAGCACCTGGACAGCGATTGTTTTCCTTCTCCAACCTTCAGTTTTTGGCAGATATATTTTTGTTCCGTGCAGGTCAGTTCTAAGATTCTATTCTAGGTGTCCCTCCTGGAATCTTGGCTGAGAGTTTCCTAGTCTACCCCTTTCTACAATTTTGTAAGCACTTCATTCCCTGTATTAAATCCTTGCCTTTGAGGGAGAGGACTCTGTTATCTGTAAGACCCTGACTGATATAGTTAGGTTGCCTGATATAAGATCAATACAATCCAGTTGTTATTTCTGTAAAAAAAAAAAAAAAAAGTTTATAAATAACTTCAAAAATGTCCATTTACAATAGCAACAAAAATGTTGCATGGCCTTTGCAAAGAAAATTACAATTGCCTACTTAAACACATTATAGAAAACATAAAATATGAAAAAAATACCATACTCATGGGTAGGAAGATCCAATATTATCAAAATGTCAGTTCTCTTCAAATTAAAATAAAGATTCAATGAAATTTCTCCCCAAAACCACAAGTTTTTTTTTTGTATGTGTAAAATTTGACAATCTTATTAAAGAAAATTGAAATTACAGGAGAGAGCCAAAATAGCTTGAGTCAGTTTATATTGATTTAATTACTGAATGGCAGAGACAACTGTATTGACTTTTTTTGAAGTATAGTTGATGAACAATATTGCATTAGCTTCAGGTGTACAATAATGTGATTCAGTATTTTTAGAGGTACATGGATATTATAAATGGTGTTGCTATGCTGCTGTGAATATTGGGATACATATATCTTTTTGAATTACTGTTTTCAGTTTTTTTCTGAACATATATCGAGAAGTGAAATTGCTGTATCATACGGTAGTTCTATTTCTAATTTTCTGAAGAACTCCCATACTCTGTTCCATAGCAGCTATTCCAATTTACATTCCCACTCACAGTGTATACGTTTTCCCATTTTCTCCAAATCCTTACTGATATTTGTTATTTGTAGAATTTTTGGTGATAGCAATTTTGACAGATGTGAAGTGATCTTATTTTTCATTTATCTAATAATTAGCAATATTGAGTTTCTTTTCACATGCTTTTTAGTTATCTGTATGTCTTTAGAAAAATGTCTATTCTAGTCTTCTGCCCATTTTTTTGGATTGGATTATTTGTTTTTTTGATACTGAGTTATATGAGCTATTTATATATTTTGGATATTAACCCCTTTTAGATCATATCATTTGCAAATATTTTCCCCCATTCCATAGGCTGTGTTTTAATTTTGTTGATGGTTCCTTTTGTTGTGCAAAAGCTTTAAAGTTTGATTAGGTCCATTTCTATATTTTTGCTTTTATTTCTATTGCCTTAGAAGACAGATCCAAAAAATATTGCTGCAATTTATGGTAAAGAGTATTCTGCCTATGTTCTCTTTTAGAACTGTTAAGTTTTCAGTTCTTACATTTAGATCTTTAAACCATTTTGAGTTTACTTTTGTGTATGGTATGAAATGTTTTATTCTCATTTACATGTAGCTGTCTGGTTTTCCAAGGACCATTTATTGAAGAGACTCACTTTTCTCCATTTTATCTTCTTGCCTACTTCCTCATAGATTGATTGACTGTAAGTGCAAGTGTTTATTTGGGGGCTCTCCATTCTGTTTCTGACTCTTTGCCACCCTGACTACTACAGTCCAGCAGGCTTCTCTGTTCATTGGATTCCCCAGGCAGGAATCCTGGAGTGGGTTGCCATTTTCTCCTCCAGGGGCTCTTTGCAACCCAGAGATTGAACCCATGTCTCTGGCATCTCTTGTATTGACAGGCAGATTCTTTACTACTGTGCCACCTGGGAAGCCCTTGCAATGACTAATTCAGTCTTTTCTCTACTGTTGCTCCTGCCTTCTCACCAAAATATATTGCTCTTCTTAAAACGTCTTTCATTATATGAAGGGCAATGGTTTTTACTATCTCCACATCACTTACAGAAATGAGGTTAAACTGCTTTATTTGTCATTAAGTTTTTTTTATAGTCTCATTCCACCTTCTTTGTCAATCCTTATCCAGCTCCCCTACACGTATTTTTTTTTTTTTTTTCCCCCTCCAGAATAATTTCCATGTATGGTAACTCTGGTAGTAATCGACTTCTTTCCTCTTTCCTTTGGGAGTTTTTTTTACTCCATTCTTCCCTCCATTATTCCTATCATTCATCTATGTATTTCAGCTACAAATATCACCCTTCTATAGTTCTAATTTTGAAAACTACTTATTTGAATCCTACCAAAACCAAACAAGTATTGTTAACTTCTTATGTGTTCATGTCTCTAAACTGCATGTGCCTTGAAAGTAGGGACTGGCTTAACTGTATCTGCCCCATGATCCTACATTCACTAGGGACAAATTTGACCTATGTAATTTTCAAGGATATATCTGGTAAATGAAAATAATCATGGGGTTATTACTTGTGGACTCAGAAAAAGTTTTCAAATCACCAAAGGGTTTGGGCAACAAAGCTATTTTGTAACAAAAAATGATATTATATTGCTCACCTTTACCTAAAACAATCTTCTTGGAGAAGTGAACTTGATAATATTTCTAAGCAATATTGCAGTTTATTTGAGATTCTGTTGTTTTGCAATGCTTCTGATGTGTCGGGTTGTCCAGAAAGCTTATCCATACAGAACTCAGTCGACTACTCCCACTCCTGCTTTCTCCCTCCTGACCCATCTGAATTACTGGGAAGGCTGATGCAGCTTTAAATTACTATTTCTGTCAAAAACAAACAAAGAGCTATCATCATATAATACATATTAATACCAGAACAGATCAACTTGAGGAGCACCTGGGGCCTCAGATAACTAGTGGTTCCTGAATCATTTTCAGAGTGGACTGTTTTCGTATGTGTGTGAAATATACTGCTTTTGAGAGAGAAACATCCTTGAGGACTCTTTTATTTTTATGGTCACTTCTGTGTTTCACATTTGCCATATATTTTAAGGACACACCTGACTGGCCTGTGTTTTATCATGTGCAGCCCGTTGCCTGACTGGTGGGCATCATACTGAACCTCACCTCCTCTGTACAGCTTGTTAATTTCTGCTCTGCTTTTCCTCCATCCTCCACTGTAGTCAGGAACATTTTCTGTTACTCCTGTCCTAACTAGTGATTCCCTATTTAGATCCATGCAGTTTACCCTTAAGAAAAAGTAGCCTTGCCTCATATATGTGGAAATCCAGTGTGTTTATTACCAGTATCAGTTTGAATTCTCATCTTAACCTGAATGTTGCTAAATATCTCTACCAACCTACATTTTTATCCCATTACCGAGGACACTGATGAACTTTAAAAAAAATTGGTCCCAGTATTCACCCTGGCAGAATACTGCTTGCTATGTCCCCTCCGGGTAACATTACTCTTATGGATAAAATTTATTCTGAATGACCCTTCAACTAGCAATTAGGCAGTCTGGGCCATAATTTCTCATTGAATTGATAATGGGGTAATGAAGGAAAGAATGTAAAGCCTTGCTAAAGTCAAAAGGGGCTCCATTGTCTCTCTTCCATCTACCTATCCTGTCATTTCTCCATAGAAGATTAATCTTGTAATTTCATAAACTGCTGACACAAGCTTTATGGCTTCATCACCAAGTAGTTGATATCCTCATTATGGCCTTCTTGTGGCTAGAATAATTCTTCTTACAACCTATTTGAATTCAGATAAAAATGGGATTTCAGGTTGCTAGAAATATTCTTTCTTTATCATAATTCTATGGTATTTCTCTATAATCAAGGGGAATGCCTAGCAATGATTTGGGGTTTTAAATTTGAATGATAAGCTTTCTGCCTATGAGAGAATAGAGCTCTGTTGTGTTCTGCAAGATTGTAGCATAGGTTCTGTTTCTGTTGTCTCATGATCATCCTCAAATGCACCAGAGGAAGAGACAGCAAAGACAGATGGTTTATGCTTTGAATGTCTTCTAAGCACTACTTTATATACTGTGAACATGAGTCATTCAGAAGGGGCAAAGGACTGTTAATGGTAAACGTATGATAAGAAATGGTTATGGTGTCAGAAAATAACAACTGTTTTCTGATGCTGATCTTACTATGTGTTACCATGCAGGCTGAGATTGTCAATCTAAGGTTTGTTACTAAGGTTTAATTGGGCCTAGTATTGGAATGAATTGCCCACAACACCCAGTCTATAAATTGGCATGTTTTTACTTCTCTGAACAGTGACTCATTAGACCGTTGAAATGAGCAGAGATTTGTGTGTGTGTGTGTGTCTACTGCACACAATTCCAGAGCTATCCCAGGTTTAATGTGCCTTCAAGTTACTATGATGCCCTTCAAAACTCCAGCATAGAGTAGAGTTGCTTGAACATCTATTGCAGAACTTGTGGTTCCATGGGGGCTTTAAGAAGGAAGGGGTCACTTCTCCTTGAAGGGTAGGACATTGAATTTGGGTTTAGTTTGCATCTTACTGAATCCTTTACGTTGTCTAATCTTTCTCATCATACCCTCACTTGAAAAATATTTTTTTCTCACGCAGATCTCATAATAGACTTTATGTTAATTTGTTTTTTTTTAAATGTTTGCCTATTTTATTATGTTTACCATTACTGTTCAGTTAGTCCAGTTGCTTGGTTTTGTTCGACTCTTTGTGACCCCATGGACTGCAGCATGCCAAGTTTCCCCGTCCATCAGCAACTCCCAGTGCTTATTCAAGCTCGTGTCCATTCGAGTCAATGATGCCATCCAACTGTCTCATCCTCTGTTGTCCCCTCTCCTGTTATTTCTCTGATTTTCTAAATCATTAGTTTCCAACTTCATCTTTCCTTCTTTTAGCTATTCTCTTCATAGAATGTGCTTTTTTGGGGTATAACTTACTTGTGTTTGATATATATATCACTTTCCTTTCTCTTTAATTGTTAATAAAGAAATTTAATGCTATGCAATTGCAACAAACAGTTTTGGCCACATGCCACATGCCTTCTTAGTGAGGAGGCAGGTTAAGCTGCTGTAACAAACAGATCTGAAAAGATGGTGGCTCAAACAAGGTAGTAATGTATTTCTCTCCAATATACTAGTCAAGATAATTAAGCCAAGTGGCTCTGCCTTATAGCATAATTCATGGGACCTAAGTTTCTTTCATTTACTTATTCTGCCATTCCTGCAATGTTGCCTTCATCTTCATCATTAGAACCAAGACAACACAACCCTCAGGTCTAGTCCACAGACTAGAAAGAGAGAAAAATCCCAGAATAATTAACTTTGTCTACAAGATGATGGCCTGGAAGTTGTGCTGTTTATTTCTCTAAATCTCATTGGTGAGACCATTGTTACCTAATGAGTCTTAGTTACAAGGAAGGCTGGAAGATGTAGTCTTTAGCTTTGTGACATTCCTTGGAAGAAAAGTTATGACCAACCTGGATAGCATATTGAAAAGCAGAGATATTACTTTGCCAACAAAGGTCCATCTAGTCAAGGCAATGGTTTTTCCTGTGGTCATGTATGGATGTGAGAGTTGGACCGTGAAGAAAGCTGAGTGCTGAAGAACTGATGCTTTTGAACTGTGGTGCTGGAGAAGACTCTTGAGAGTCCCTTGGACTGCAAAGAGTTCCAACCAGTCCATTATAAAGGAGATCAGCCCTGGGATTTCTTTGGAAGGAATGATGCTAAAGCTGAAACTCCAGTACTTTGGCCACCTCATGCAAAGGGTTGGCTCATTGGAAAAGACTCTGATGCTGGGAGGGATTGGGGGCAGGAAGAGAAGGGGACAACAGAGGATGAGATAGCTGGATGGCATCACCGACTTGATGGACATGAATTTGAGTGAACTCTGGTAGATGGTGATGGACGGGGAGGCCTGGCATGCTGCGATTCATGGGGTCGCAAAGAATCGGTCACGACTGAGTGACTGAACTGAGCTGAACTGAAGTCAATAAAAAGAGAGGCAAAAGCAATATTAGATCTCACCTTTGTTTTAGGAAGCAACGATCTCATTTTTTTCCTATTTTCTAAATAGTTTATGATTTCATTTTCTTCTTTCATTCAATAGTAATTTTGAAGAATTTCAGAATTCTGTTAATTTGTTTAAAAATTATAAATTTCAACTAATTTCTAAATTTATTTTAATTTATAAATATCAAATCTCTAATTTATAACTTTTATTTTGAAGGTGGTAACTTTTATTGATATAAAATAACTGATCTTTCTAGATTTTTATTTGAATCTAATATTTCATACTATTAATGTTGACTTTTATGCTTTGTTTTTATTGGTTTATTGAGTTTAGTAAGGAGAGAGTTGAAATATTCTGGAGTTTGAGAGTAGATGTGTTCAGCGTGAAGGGTGGCTATTGGTAGGGGAAGGAGGAAAGAATGTGTGGAACATTTTGAATTAAAAAAAGAAAAAACCCGACCTAGGGACTCTCTGGTAAGGAAGGAATCGAGAAACCTTTTACTTCCCCTAGGATTTAAGTTACTTCAATCTGTCAATATAGTTAAGAGTAATCTGTCAAGATTCTGGTGACTGGGAATAGATGAGCTTACTGAGATAACATCACCATGCGGGTTTAAATGGGCTGGATCAGTGGACTTCTCTGAGTACTAGGTTGGTTCTGGCTTCCTGAGCCAGTGGACATGGAACTTTTCAGCCCAGCCATCTTCTGGCTATGTGTTTGCCCAGAGGAACCAGGCCTGCAGGTGAATCCATATAGGAAAGGCAGGATGGATGCCTGAATCTTTCCCTTTACCAATTTTCAAAATAATTATCTTCAGTGTCCATAAATTATTTTAGTATGATTATGAACTTAAGTTATTGGTTATTTGAGGCTTTTTGAATGTGACTCCTGTCTCTTTACAATGACCCCATTAGTCTTAGATAATTTCTTGCTTTTCAGGTGCAACATGTTCAAGCCTTGTACATTTACATTTTCTGTGCCCAAACATGGATTCAGCTATTTTCTTTAGAAACCCTGAATCCTCTTAAGTATAGATGGATTTAGGGATAATAATATAAGCACTAAGAGTACTAATTGCTACTGAGTTGCTGTTTCTTTTACAAAAACAGAAAATATGTACTGTTTACAAAGGGAAAATAAATCAAGAGTTTATGCTCATCTCTCCAATCCAAATGAAAAGATTATAGCTATTAATAACCCTAACCCTATTTAAAGTATTACAATAGTTGTATGTTTTTTCTCTTATCCTGAAAATCTTGGATCCTTATGGTACTAATAATATTTCCTTACTCCTCATCTATCAATCATCTTTGTTTCAATCCATCTATATCCATCTGTAGTACTTTCTTTCTTAGTGTAGATACTGTATTGAGGTCCTGTTTAGAGGCCAGGCATTTGCCCTTCTTGAACAGCTGATTGAAGTTCATATCCCAAACAGTTCCCTTTTGTGGGGATCCTATATACTTATCCTTATCATACTAGGGTTAAATATGAAAAAACAAGGGGTCCTGCCTCTGTCCAGGAACTTATTCAATTCAGCTAATCCTCTGGAAACCTGTGAAACCTAGGTAACCTCATCTTGCTTTTCACATGTAAGCTTCCTCCTCCAGATCCAGCTTATTGTTACCTTGTCCCTAGTGCCACCTCCTGTGTGGACCTGTGTGTTGATCTTTTCTTGTTTGGAGCGATAAATAACAAACAGTTCTGCTTTTCATCTATTTAAGTATCATTTTTTTGCGTGTGTGTCCCACCAACAAAAAAAATCTGTAAATCTTATCACACATGATGTCTCTTTCTGTTTCTAAATAAAACAGTATTGTTAGCAATAATCAGATGAGTGAATGCAGTTTAGGTGTCCTTGTGCATATTTTGTTTTTAGAACAGTTCCCCTTAGGAAAGTGCAGCCCAAATATATTGTGTTTCAAAATCCTTCTCTTCCTTGAAATAATATTCTATGTGACTCTGCCAACAATTTGACATACAGGTAGGCTCATTTGTTCCAGCTTGTTTTTGATTTTAGGTATTGCTTTGTTTTTGTAAAATTAATTTCATTTAAAATTATGCAAAATATTTACATAGCTATAAGGTTAAGTGTACAAAACAAAATAGATGATGATAAGACTAACTTCCATAACTGCCCCCAAACTGTCTCCCATTCTGCTCTTTCTCTGTAGGCTACCATTTTTAATATTTCCTGATTTCTTATACCATTATTTCTCTATGAAAAAGTGTATATGTTCTCTCTCTCCCTTTCTCTGTCTCTGTCTCTCTCTCTCTCTCACACACACACAAATGTACGCATTTGCATATATCACTGAACATTATGTCACTGAGTGTATGTCATTGAATGTATGTACAAGTTTATTCATGTGCCTTTTGAGGGTAATCTTGACTGCTTCCAGTTTTTGAGATTATGAATTGACTTCTAGAAACATCTGTGTTGATGTTCCTGTGTGGACCTAAGTTTTTGATTTAGTTGGAGAAATCCTTAGGAGCATGATTGCTGAATCATATAATGTCTATGAAACTGGTAAAGTAAATCTTAATATTTTATTTTATTGAACCCAAAATATGAAAAATATTTTCACTTCAACATATAATCTACATGCAAATTGCATGTAAGACATTTTACATTATTTTTTGTATAAAGTATGAAATGCAGTAAGCATTTTACACCCTCAGCAGTCTATTTGGACTTTTCTTACACTTCAGGTACTCAATGGATACATGTGGCTAATGGCTACTGTTTTAGGATTAGCCAAGTTATAGGCCATAATTTGCTTTCCTATAGCTTCCATAACATGTTAGAAAAATTGAGATATTTAAAAGACTGTATTGGTAATAAATTATAAAATTCGTATTTCAATATGAATTTTAAGTGTAGCTCTCAAATTATTAAATTAAAAAACTAATCAATTTGTATGTCCCTATTTATTTTGAGGAGTTAGTTTTCTTTAATTGACCCCACTCTCATGTTCTAATTTTTATTAATTGAACCTAGACTTTTGATTCCAGTGTGTTTTTATCTATTTTTCAGCCATATAAAGTACACTTAAAACAGTAGTCTTTGGGTTTTACATCTGTTTTTTTTTTTTTTTTTTAATCACATGACTTCCTTCTGTGTTTTAGTAAAATTACCTCAATGATTCTTTAGTGTATCATAGTGAGGCTCCTATGTAAGATTTTGAGAATCAGGTACTTACTATGAAATATTAACCCCTAACTATCATTCTTGTTTCTTCTATTTTTTTTTTTTTTGTGTGTGTGTGTGTGCCATTACTTTGATCTTTAATTAGGATCATGCATTTGGATCCAATGAACACAATGATTTTCTTCTTGTGACTGTTTCTCTAAGCATGTTGTAGAGTGTCACTATAAGATACTCAGCAAATTTTGGGCGGTTAGATCATCACTGCTTATTGCTAGAATACTTTGTAGTTTTAGATATTTCTTCTAAATGCATTTCAGAGAATTTCATTTTGTTATGAGGTATTTTGTACATAACTGTACAATGATTTAGGCCTATTACAAAATCGTATTTCTTATACTTACAAGAATTGTTTTCTTCAAAAAGGCATGTTATCCAGCATGCCATTTTCTTCCATTAATTTGAAACTTTGCTTTTATGTTAGCAGAAAACCTTATTAATGTGATATTGGTTTATGTAGGATGGCAAGAGGACTGTTAGTCCCTAGATATCTAGATGCTCTGTTACTTTAATAAAAAAATTTAGATAATCTCAAGCAAGTTAATTGCAATTCTGTATTTTTTTCTTTCTCTGGTCCCCTGTGTTAAGAATTAATAAGATTTTTACTGCATTATGTTAGCATTTCCCTGATACTAAAATTAAGCTTATAGAACTGCAATTTCTAGAGTAACTCTTTTTAGCATTTTAAAATGATGTTAGTTCTCTGATTTGAATAGAATTTTCTACTTGTTTTCCATATACCCTATAATTATTTTTTCTTTGACATTCAAATGTTTTTTTGGATGCAATAATTATTTTATTATGTAAAATTTGGGTTTTCCATTAAGATAATGTTATTTCACCCTAAGTTTTGAATAGATGTGTCAACAGATTTTCCAAATATACACACGTATTAGATCTGCCTTTCCTATTTTATTATTGTTATCATCATCATCATTATTATTTTAATATTTGTGGCCTTCCTTTTTTTATTTCTTAGTTTTTTTGGAATTGGTACTGACTTTTTGTCTTGCTTCAAACTGTCATCCTGAGAGTTTCTGTGTTATTGCTCTTTTCAGATCCATGTCCTTCTCTATGCTTACCAAAGTAAACCGCCTTGGAACTCCTAAACAATCTCTGAAAGGTATGTTTTTGGATGCTTACATATCTTGCTGCTGCTGCTGCTAAGTCACTTCAGTTGTGTCCGACTCTGTGTGACCCCATAGATGGTAGCCCACCAGGCTCCCCTGTCCCTGGGATTCTCCAGGCAAGAACACTGGAGTGGGTTGCCATTTCCTTCTCCAATGCATGAAAGTGAGAAGTGAAAGTGAAGTCGCTCAGTCGTGTCCGACTCAGCGACCCCATGGACTGCAGCCCACCAGGCTCCTCCGTCCATGGGATTTTCCAAGCAAGAGTACTGGAGTGGGGTGCCATTGCCTTCTCCGTTACATATCTTAAATTGATATTATTCTATCATCATATCTTATATATTATTCAGTTGAATGGAGAATTTTATATTGAAAGTTATCTTTTTCTTAGAATCTTGAAAATATTGTTCCACTTTTTCCTGGCACTAAGATATACTGTATAATTTATGGCTTCTATTACATTAAGATTTCTTGCTGTAATTTTACAATGTTCTTTATATTTGTATTCTTAAATTTCACAAATGGTATGTTTTCATGAAGACTGATTAATAATCCATGTGCCAGTGCACACCACAACATGTAATTAACATGGAAACAGTGATAGAGAGAGCATTCTAAAGGCAAGAGAGAAAAAAAAAGTCATATGTAAGAGAATACTCATAAGGCTATCAGCTTATTTTTCTGCAGAAACTTTGTCAGCCAGAAGGGAAGGCCATGATGTATTTAAAATGCTGAAAGGGAAAAACCTGCAAAGTAAGATACTTGACCCAGTGAGGTCATCATTTAGAATTGAAGGAGAGATAGAGTTTCTCAGACAAGCAAAAACTAAAACAGAGTTCATCAACATTAAACCAAACTTGCAAGTGTTAAAAGATCTTCTTTAAGTGTAAAGGAAAAGGCTACCACAAGAAATATTAAATAATAGGAAGGGAAAAATCCCACTGGCAAAGGCAAATTTATAGTAAAGGCAATAGATAAACTGCTTAGATAAGCTAACATGAAGAGTAAAAGACATACATTATTAAAAGCAACTATAACTACAGAACAATTTAGGGATAGGCATGAACATGTAAAATATGACATCAAAAACACAAATATGGAGGGCAGTACAAATGTCTATCTTGTGTAATGTTTGAACTTAAATGATCAGCTTTTAAAAAGTTGATGTAGCTATAGGTCAACACATAGGAATACAGTGGTAATCACAAATCTAACACCTATAAAAGGCACACAAAAAAAATGGATACAAAAGAAGATAAAATAACTAAAGAAAATCATCAGACTGCAAGAGGAGAAACTAAAAGAAGAAAAGAACAAACTACAAAAAAACAAAGACAACTAACAAAATGGCAATGAGTACATACCTATTAATAATCACTTTAAAAGTCAATGGAGTGGTGGTCCCAAGGTGGTGGAGGAACAGGATGGGGAGACTGCTTTCTCCCCCACAAATTCATCAAAAGATCATTTGAATGTTGAGCAACTTCCACAAAACAACTTCTGAATGCTGGCAGAAAACACCAGACACCCAGAAAGGCAGCCCATTCTCTTCAAAAGGAGGTAGGACAAAATATAAAAGACAAAAAGAGAGAAAAAAGAGTTAGGGACAGAGACCCGTCCTGGGGAGGGGGTCGTGAAGGAGAAGTTTCCAAACAGCAGGAAACCCTCTCACCAGCGGGTCTGTGGGGAGTTTTGGAATCTCAGAGGGCAACATAACCAGGAGTGAAAAAGAAAAACACACACACACAGAATAGGTGCCTAACCGCAACTCCCAGTGGAAAACTAGCCCAGACACACGCGTCTGCCACCTGTGAGCAGGAGCTGGATAGGGAGGCAAAGATTGCATGCTTAGGGTAAGGACCGGGCCTGAATGCCCTGTGGACAATCTGAGGGAGCTAATGTGGGATAGCAACCCAAACTGTGGGATAGCCAGAGAGAGAGGAAAATAAAAGAACTTTCCCATGCAAGGCTCTAACCTAATGCACAGCCTGGCTTGCTCACAGAACAAAGGAATGAGTGAATACCGAAGGAGAGCTATCCAGGTGTGTACAGACCCCTCCACCCCGCTAGAGGCAGAGAGGCAGGTGTACCACAGCCAGAGCCAGAAGGCAAGGGGCAATCTCGACTTCAGAGACCTGCATCCTCCACCAAACTGTGAGCAGGCTCCCAGTTGCTAACCACATCTTCCTGGGATACTGGATGGTTGACATTTGCCAAGAGGGTTGCAGCCTGAGATCAGCTCCGTTGAGGAGACACATGGCACAACTGAGATAGTGCTCTCGTGGTGTGCCCAGGAAACTGAGTGGCTGGGACTAGGGAGCTGATTAAGATGCTTGGACCACCTGGGATAGTGTTTTTGCCAAACACTTGGTCACCTGAGCTGCTTGGGCCTGGGAGGGCACAAAACACATGCCCAATCGACTCTGTGCACTTGCAGAGTACCTGAAAACTTCAACCTGAGCAGCTTAGACCTCGGAAGTGCACAAAATGTAGGGCACACCTTGGACAGTACCCCTGCAGAGCCACATGGAGCTTGAGCAATGTACACCGGGAAAGCACATGCTGCCATGAGCTGGGGCAAACCCAGTGTGGCCCATAAACTGCGAGCACTTTTCACACATGCCAGTGATATTTCTTTGCAGTGCTCCTCCCTCCCCACAATACAACTGAACAAGTGAGCCTAAATAAGTGACCACCTTCATCCCCTTGTGTCAGGGTGGAAATGAGACACTGAAGAGACTTGCAAACAGAGGAAGCCAAAATAGACAAAGAAGAAGGAACTGCTCTGGAAGTGACAGGAGCAACCAAAATTCTGTGGTTAAGATTGACTAAGCATTGGAAGGGGCCTATAGACCTTGAGAAGAAATACAAGCTGGAACAAGGAACAATCTGAAACTGAACTGACCCCGCATTGTCCACAACTGACCCCGCATTGTCCACAACCCCCCCATTATCCCCACTCCAGAGAAATTCCTAGATATATTTTTACTATTATTATTTTTTAACTGTTAAAAAAATTTTAAGTTCTTTATTACTCTTTTAATTTTCATTTTTATAACCTATTACTGCTAAAAAAGGACCTTATTTTTAAGCAAATTTCATATATATATATATATAAATAAATATTGTAATTGACTTTGTTTTGTATTTTTAATATTGTATTTTTGAGAGTCTAACCTCTACTCTTCACTTTCTGCCATAAGGGTGGTGTCATCTGCATATCTGAGGGTATTGATATTTCTCCCGGCAATCTTGATTCCAGCTTGTGTTTATTCCAGTCCAGCGTTTCTCATGATGTACTCTGCATAGAAGTTGAATAAGCAGGGTGACAATATACAGCCTTGACGTACTCCTTTTCCTATTTGGAACCAGTCTGTTGTTCCATGTCCAGTTCTAACTGTTGCTTCTTGACCTGCATACAGATTTCTCAAGAGGCAGGTTAGGTGGTCTAGTATTCCCATCTTTTTCAGAATTTTACACAGTTTATTGTGATCCACACAGTCAAAGGCTTTCGCATAGTCAATAAAGCAGAAATAGATGTTTTTCTGGAACTCTCTTGCTTTTTCGATGATCCAGCGGATGTTGGCAATTTCATCTCTGGTTCCTCTGCCTTTTCTAAAGCCAGCTTGAACATCAGTGAGTTCACGGTTCACATACTGCTGAAGCCTGGCTTGGAGGATTTTGAGCATTACTTTACTAGCATGTGAGATGAGTGCAATTGTCAGAAAGTGAAGAGGAGCTAAAAAGCCTCTTGATGAAAGTGAAAGAGGAGAGCGAAAAAGTTGGCTTAAAGCTCAACATTCAGAAAACGAAGATCATGGCATCTGGTCCCATCACTTCACGAGAAATAGACGGGGAAACAGTGGAAACAGTGTCAGACTTTATTTTTGGGGGCTCCAAAATCACTGCAGATGGTGACTGCAGCCATGAAATTAGAAGACGCTTACTCCTTGGAAGAAAAGTTATGTCCAACCTAGATAGCATTTTCAAAAGCAGAGACATTACTTTGC
>SJYT01003340.1:134096-154459 GCA_006410635.1 Cephalophus harveyi
CCAACCTAGATAGCATTTTCAAAAGCAGAGACATTAATTACTTTGCCGACTAAGGTCCGTCTAGTCAAGGCTATGGTTTTTCCTGTGGTCGTGTATGGATGTGAGAGTTGGACTGTGAAGAAGGCTGAGCACTGAAGAATTGATGCTTTTGAACTGTGGTGTTGGAGAAGACTCTTGAGAGTCCCTTGGACTGCAAGGAGATCCAACCAGTCCATTCTGAAGATCAGCCCTGGGATTTCTTTGGAAGGAATGATGCTAAAGCTGAAACTCCAGTACCTTGGCCACCTCATGCGACAAGTTGACTCATTGGCAAAGACTCTGATGCTGGGAGGGATTGGGGGCAGGAGGAGAAGGGGACGACGGAGGATGAGATGGCTGGATGGCATCACTGACTCAATGGACGTGAGTCTGGGTGAACTCCGGGAGATGGTGATGAACAGGGAGGCCTGGCGTGCTGTGATTCATGGGGTCACAAAGAGTCGGACACGACTGAGCGACTGAACTGAACTGAACTGAACCTCTACTCTAGATTTTTAATCTTAGCTTTTTGGTATTTGTTATCAACTTTGTACCTTCAAGAATCTAGTCTTCAGTTCCATTTTCACTTAGGGGTGTGATTACTGGCTTGATTGCTCTATCCCCTTTTGACACTCCCTTTTCTCCCCCAGTTCACCTCTATCTCCTCCTTCCCACCCTTTTCTCCACTTAACTCTGTGAATCTCTCTGGGTTTTCCGAGCTGTGGAGAACACTTAAGGAACTGATTCCTGGCTAGATTGATCTCTGCCCTTTTGACTCCCCCTCTTCTCCTGGTTACCTCTATCACCCTCCTCCCTCTTCTCTTCTCTATGTAAATCTGTGGACCTCTCTGTGTGTTCCAGACTGTAGAGAGCACATAGGGAATTGATTGCTGGCTAGATTGCTCTCTCCCCTTTTGACTCCTCCTCTTCTCCCCTGGTCACCTCTATCTCCCTCCTCACTCTTTTCTTCTTCATGTAACTCTGTGAACCTCTCTCGGTGTACCTCACTGTGGAGACTCTTTTCACCATTAACCTAGATGTTTTTTCATTGGTGTTGTATGGATGGAGAAGTCTTGAGGCTACTGTAAGAATAAGACAGAAAGCCAGAGGCAGGAGGCTTAAATCCAAAACTTGAGAAGAACAGAAAACTCCTGATTCCTGGTAACATTAAAAGAGCTCATCCAAAAGCCTCCATATTTACACTGAAACCAAGCTCCACACAAGAGCCAACAAGTTCCAGAGCAAGACATACCAGGCTAATTCTCCAGCAACTCAGGAACACAGCCCTGAGCATTAAAATACAGGCTGCCCAAAGTCACATCAAACCCACAGATACCCCAAAACACTACTGGACACTTCATTGCACTCCAGGGAGAAGAGATCCAGCTCTACCCACCAGAACGCAGAAACAAGCTTCCCTAAAACTGGGAAACCTTGACAAGCCACTAGTTCAGCCCCACCCACAGTGAGCAATCTCCACAATAAAGAGGAACCACAAACTTCTGGCATACAAAAAAGCTACCTAAAACACAGCAATCTAAACAAAATGAAGAGACAGAGAAATATTCAGCAGGTAAAGGAACATGACAAACGTTCACCAAACCAAACAAAAGAGGAGAGACAGAGAGTCTACATGAACAAGAATTCAGAATAATGATAGTTAAGATGATCCAAAATCTTTAAAACAAAATGGAGTTATAGATAAATAGACTAGAGACAAGGAATGAGAAGATGCAAGAAATGTTTAACAAGGACCTAGAAGAAATAAAAAATCAGTCAATCAATAATGAATAATGCAATAACTGAGATCAAAATCATTCTGGAGGGAACCAACAGTAGAATAACTGAAGCAGAAGATGGGATAGTGAGGTGGGAGATAGAAAGGTAGAAATAAATGAAACAGAGAGGAAAAAAGAGAAAAAAATTAAAAGAAATGAGGACAACCTCAGAGACCTCTGGGACAATATTAAATGCCTCAACATTCAAATCATAGGAGTCCCAGAAGAAGAAGACAAAAGGAAAGGCTTTGAGAAAATAATTGAGGATATAATGGTTGAAAACTTCCCTAAAGTGAGGAAAGAAATAGCCACCCAATTCCAAGAAACACAGAGAGTCCAAAACAAGGTAAACCCAAGGTTAAACACCCCAATGCACATATTAATCAAATTAATGAAGATCAAACACAAAGAGCAAATATTAAAAGCAGAAAGGGAAAAGCAACAAATAACTCACAAGGGGATCCCCATTAGGATAATAGCTGATCTTTCCTTTTTCTTTTTTTTTTAGTAGAAACTCTTCAGGCCAGAAAGGAATGGCAGGACATACTTAAAGTGATGAAGGAGAAAAACCTACAACCCAGATTACTATACCCAACAAGAATCTCATTCAAATATGAAGGAGAAATCAAAGGCTTTACAGACAACCAAAACCTGAGATAATTCAGCAACACCAAAACAGCTCTTCAACAAATGCTAAAGGATCTTATCTAGACAGGAAATACATAAAGAGTGTATAAACTCAAACTCAAAACAAAAAAGTAAATGGCAACAGGACCATCAGTTCAGTTCAGTTCAGTCACTAAGCCGTGTCTGACTCTTTGCGACCCCATGAATTGCAGCACTCCAGGCCTCCCTGTCCATCACCAACTCCCGGAGTTCACTCAGACTCACGTCCATCGAGTCAGCGATGCCATCCAGCCATCTCATCCTCGGTTGTCCCCTTCTCCTGCCCCCAATCCCTCCCAGCATCAGAGTCTTTTCCAATGAGTCAACTCTTTGCATGAGGTGACCAAAGTACTGGAGTTTCAGCTTTAGCATCATTCCTTCCAAAGAAATCCTAGGGCTGATCTCCTTCAGAATGGACTGGTTGGATCTCCTTGCAGTCCAAGGGACTCTCAAGAGTCTTCTCCAACACCACAGTTCAAAAGCATCAATTCTTCGGTGCTCAGCCTTCTTCACAGTCCAACTCTCACATCCATACATGACCACTGGAAAAACCATAGCCTTGACTAGACGGATCTTAGTCGGCAAAGTAATGTCTCTGCTTTTGAATATACTATCCAGGTTGGTCATAACTTTTCTTCCAAGGAGTAAGCGTCTTTTAATTTCATGGCTGCAATCATCATCTGCAGTGATTTTGGAGCTCAAAAAAATAACGTCTGACACTGTNACAGCTATTTGTAGGGCTTCCCCAGATAGCCATTTTGCTTTTTTGCATTTCTTTTCCGTGGGGATGGTCTTGATCCCTGTCTCCTGTATAACGTCACAAACTTCATTCCATAGTTCATCAGGCACTCTATATATCAGATCTAGGCCCTTAAATCTATTTCTCACTTCCACTGTATAATCATGAGGGATTTGATTTAGGTCATACCTGAATGGTCTAGTGGTTTTCCCTACTTTCTTCAATTTAAGTCTGAATTTGGCAATAAGGAGTTCATGATCTGAGCCACAGTCAGCTCCCGGTTTGGCTGCAAAGAATATAATCAATCTGATTTCGGTGTTGACCATCTGGTGATGTCCATGTATAGAGTCTTCTCTTGTGTTGTTGGAAGAGGGTGTTTGGTATGACCAGTGCATTTTCTTGGCAAAACTCTATTAGTCTTTGCCCTGCTTCATTACACATTCCAAGGCCAAATTTGCCTGTGACTCCAGGTGTTTCTTGACTTCCTACTTTTGCATTCCAGTCCCCTATAATGAAAAGGACATCTTTTTTGGGTGTTAGTTCTCAAAGGTCTTGTAGGTCTTCATAGAACCATTCAACTTCAGCTTCTTCAGCATTACTGGTTGGGGCATAGACCTGGCACTGATATTGAATGGTTTGCCTTGGAAACGAACAGAGATCATTCTGTCGTTTTTGAGATTGCATTTAAGTACTGCATTTTGGACTCTTTTGTTGACCATGATGGCTACTCCATTTTTTCTGTTGGATTCCTGCCCACAGTAGTAGATATAATGGTCATCTGAGTTAAATTCACCCATTCCAGTCCATTTTAGTTCGTTGATTCCTAGAATGTCGACATTCACTCTTGCCGTCTCTTGTTTGACAACTTCCAATTTGCCTTGCTTCATGGACTTGACATTCCAGGTTCCTATGCAATATTGCTCTTTACAGCATCGGACTTTGTTTCTATCACCAGTCACATGCACAACTGGATATTGTTTTTGCTTTGGCTCCATCCCTTCATTCTTTCTGGAGTTTTTTCTCCACTGATCTCCAGTAGCATATTGGGCACCTACTGACCTGGGGAGTTCCTCATTCAGTATCCTATTATTTTGCCTTTTCATACTGTTCATGGGGTTCTCAAGGCCTCTGCGATGCCCAGCTACACACACGCACCATTCGTCAGCCCCAAAGCAGCTTCCTGTTCAACCTGATGATGTCGCCAATAAACCCATCAGTCCAAATGAAGTCACCTGCGACGGTTTTGGTATGGCTGGTGGACAACCCCGGGCACTGGCCCTGCACCCATGTGCAAAGGTTCATGGGATGGGAAGGAGGATTTACAGTTGAAGGTCAGGAAGGGTGGTGGTGAGGAGATACCCTTTGTCCAAGGTAAGGAGCAGTGACTGCACTTTGCTGGAGCAGCCGTGAAGAGATACCCCACGCCCAAGGTAAGAGAAACCCAAGTAAGATGGTAGGTGTTGCAAGAGGGCATCAGAGGGCAGACACACTGAAACCATACTCACAGAAAACTAGTCAATCTAATCACACTAGGACCACAGCCTTGTCTAGCTCAATCAAACCAAGCCATGCCCACAGGGCAACCCAAGATGGGCAGGTCATGGTGGAGAGGTCTGACAGAATGTGGTCCACTGGAGAAGGGAATGGCAAGCCACTTCAGTATTCTTGCCTTGAGAACCCCATGAACAGTATGAAAACAGGATTATACTTATCAATAATTACCTTAAATGTAAATGGATTGAATGCCCCAACCAAAAATCAAAGATTGGCTGAATGGATACTAAAACAAGAACCCTATATATGCTGTCTACAAAGAACCACCTCAGAACAAGGGACACATACAGACTGAAAGTGAAGGGCTGGAAAAAGATATTTCATGCAAATGAAGACTAAAAGAAAGCAGGAGTAGCAATACTCATATCAGATAAAGTAGACTTTGAAATAAAGGCTGTGAAAAGAGACAAAGAAGAACACTATATAATGATCAAAGAATCAATCCAAGAAGAAGATATAATCATTATAAATATATATGTACCCAACATAGGAGCACCACAATATGTAATGCAAATGCTAACAAGTATGAAAGGGGAAATTAACAGTAACACAATAATAGTGGGAGACTTTAATAACCCACTCACACCTATGGATAGATCAACCAAACAGAAAATTGTCAAGGAAACAAACTTTAAATGATACAATGAACCAGTTAGACCTAATTGATATCTATAGGGCATTTCACCCCAAAACAATGAGTTTTACCATTTTCTCAAGTGCACATGGAACATTCTCCAGGATAGATCACATCCTGGGCCATAAATCTGGCCCAGGTAAGTTCAAAATTTTGAAATAAATTTCAAACATCTTTTCTGATCACAGTGCATTAAGATTAGATGTCAGTTACAGGGAAAAAACTATTAAAAATACAAACATATGGAGGCTAAACAACACACTTCTGAGTAACCAACAAATCACAAAAGAAATTAAAAAATGCATAGAAATAAATGAAAACATGTCAACCCAAAACCTATGGGATTCAGTAAAAGCAGTGCTAAGCAGAAGGTTCATAACAATACAAGATTACTTCAAGAAACAAGAAAAAATCAAATAAATAACCTAACACTACACCTAAAGCAACTAGAAAAAGAAGAAATGATGAACCCCAGGGTTATAAAAGGAAAGAAATCATAAAAATTAGGGCAGAAATAAATGAAAAAGAAACAAAGGAGACTAAAGGAAAAATTAGCAAAACTAAAAGTTGATTCTTTGAGAAGGTTAAAAAAAAAAAAAATAGACAAACCATTAGGCAGACTCATCAAGAAAAAAGGGAGAAGAATCATATCAACAAAATTAGAAATGAAAATGAGAAATCACAACAGACAACACAGAAATACAAAGGATCATAAGAGACTACTGTCAGCAACTATATGCCAATAAAATGAACAACTTGGAAGAAATGGACAAACTCTTAGAAAAGTATAACCTTCCAAAAATGAACCAGGAACAAATACAAAATCTTAACAGAACCATCAGAATCATGGAAATCAAAACTGTAATAAAAAAATCTTCCAACAAGCAAACTCCCAGGACCAGATAGCTTCACAGGTGAATTCTACCAAAAATTTCTTCAGTCAATTCAGTTGCTCAGTCGTGTCAGACTCTTTGAGACCCCATGGACTGCAGCATGCCAGGCCTCCCTATCCATTACCAGCTCCCAGAGTTTACTCAAACTCATGTCCATTGAGTTGGTGATACCACCCAACCATCTCATCCTCTGTCTTCCCCTTATCCACTCGCCTTCAATCTTTCCCAGAATAAGGGTCTTTTCAAATGAGTCAGTTCTTTGCATCAGGTGGCTAAAATATTGGAGTTTCAGCTTCAACATCAGTCCTTTCAATGAATATTCAGGACTGATTTCCTTTCAGATGGATTGGTTCAATCTCCTTGCCATCCACGGGACTCTCAAGAGTCTTCTCCAACACCACAGTTCAAAAGCATCAATTCTTCAGCTCTCAGCTCTCTTTATAGTCCAACTCTCACATCTAAACATGACTACTGGAAATACGATAACTTGGACCAGATGGACCTTTATTGGCAAGGTAGTGTCTCTGCTTTTTAATATGCTATCTAGGTTGGTCATAGCTTTTCTTCCAAGAAGCAAGTGTCATTTAACTTTATGGCTGTATTCACCATCTGCAGTAATTTTGCCTCCCCCCCCAAAATAAAATCTGTCAGTGTTTCTACTGTTTCACAGTCTGTTTGCTATGAAGTGATGGAACCAGATTCCATGATTATGGTTTTCTGAATGTTGAGTTTTAAGCCAACTTTTTCACTTTCCTCTTTCACTTTCAAGAAGCTGTTTAGTTCTTCCTTGCTTTCTGCAATAAGGGTGGTGTCATCTGCATGTCTGAAGTTATTGATATCCAGCCCAGCATTTCTCATGATGTACTCTGCATATAAGTTAAATAAGCACGGTGACAATATACAGACTTGACATACTCCTTTCCCTATTTGAAACCAGTCTGTTGTTCCATATCCACTTCCAACTTTTGCTTCCTCACCTGCATACAGATTTCTCAGGAGGCAAGTCAGGTGGTCTGGTATTCCCATCTATGTAAAAATTTTTCAGAGTTTGACTAGGTCCACCTAGTCGAAGGCTTTGGCATAGTCAATAAAGCAGAAATAGATGTTTTTCTGGAACTCTTACCTTTTTGATGATCCAGTGGATGTTGGCAATTTGATTTCTGATTCCTCTGCCTTTTCTAAATCCAGGTTGAACATCTGGAAGTTTCAGTTCATGTACTGTTGAAGCCAGGCTTGAAGAATTCTGAGCATTACTTTGCTAGTGTGTGAGATGAGTGCAATTGTGTGGTAGTTTAAACATTATTTGGCATTAGTTTTCTTTAGGATTGGAATGAAAAGTGACCTTTTCTATTTCTGTGGCCACTGCTGAGCTTTCAAAATTTGCTACATTTTGAGTTCAGCACTTTCACACCATCATCTTTTAGGATTTGAAATAGCTCAACTGGAATTCCATTGCCTCCACTAGCTTTGTTCACAGTGATGTTTCCTAAGTCCCACTTGACTTCACATTCCAGGATGTCTGGCTCTAGGTGAGTATGAGTGATCACATCATTGTGATTATCTGGGTTGTGAAGATCTTTTTTGTACAGTTCTGTGTATTCTTGCCACCTCTTCTTAATATCATCTGCTTCTTTTATGTCCATACCATTTCTGTCTTTTATTGAGCCCATCTTTGCATGAAATGTTCCCTTGGTATCTCTAATTTTCTTGGAGAGATTTCTAGTCTTTCGCATTCTATTGTTTTCTGCTACTTCTTTACATTGATTGCTGAGGAAGACTTTCTTATCTCTCCTTGGTCTTTCTTTGGAACTCTTCATTCAACTGGGCATGTCTTTCCTTTTCACCTCTGCCTTTCTCTTCTCTTCTATTCACAGCTATTTTTAAGGCCTCCTCAGACAACCATTTTACATTTTTACATTTCTTTTTTTGGGGATGGTCTTGATCCCTACCTCCTGTACCATGTCCTGAACCTCCGTACCTAGTTCTTCAGGCACTCTGTCTAACAGATCTAATCCCTTGAATCTGTCACTTCCACTGTATAATCGTAAGGGGTTTGATTTATGTCATTGTGAATGGTCTAGTGGTTTTCCCAACTATCTTCAATTTAAGTCTGCATTTGGCAATAAAGAGTTCATGGTCTGTGCCACAGTCAGCTCCTGATCTTGCTTTTGCTGACTGTATCAAGCTTCTCCATCTTTGATTGCAAAGAATGTAATCAAACTGATTTTGGTACCGACCATCTGGCAATGTCCATGTGTAGTCTTCTCTTGTGTTGTTGGAAGAGCGTGTTTGCTATGTCCCCCCAATTTGTTTTCTTGGCACAACTCTATTAGCTTTTTCCCTGCATCATTCTGTACTCCAAGGTTAAATTTGCCTATTACTCCAGGTGTATATTGACTTCATACTTTTGCATTCCAGTCCTGTATAAAGAATAGGACATCTTTTTCGGGTGTTAGTTCTAGAAGGTCTTGTAGGTCTTCATAGAACTGTTCAACTGCAGCTTCTTCAGTATTACTGATCAGGGCATAGACTTGGATTACTGTGATATTGAATGGTTTGCCTTGAAAATGAACAGAGTTCATTCTGTCATTTTTGAGATTGTATCTAAGTACTGCATTTAGGACTCTTTTGTTGACTATGTTGGCTATTGAATTTGTTCTAAGGGATTCTTGCCCACAGTAGTAGATATAATGGTCCTCTGAGTTAAATTCACCCATTCCAGTTCATTTTAGTTCACTGATTCCAAAACTCTTGATGTTCAATCTTGCCATCTCCTGTTTGACCACTTCCAATCTGCCTTGAGAGGAGATACCCCACGTCCAAGGTAAGGAGCAGCAGCTGCGCTTTGCTGGAGCAGCCATGAAGAGATACCCCAAGTCCAAGGTAAGAGAAACCCAAGTAAGATGGTAGGCGCTTAGAGAGGGCATCAGAGGGCAGACAGACTGAAACCACAATCACAGACAACTAGCCAATCTGATGAGATGGACCACAGCCTTGTCTAATTCAATGAAACTAAGCAGATGACACCACCATTATGGCAGAAAGTGAAGAGGAACTAAAAAGCCTCTTGATGAAAGTGAAAGAGGAGAGTGAAAAAGTTGGCTTGAAGCTCAACATTCAGAAAACGAAGATCATGGCATCTGGTCCCATCACTTCATGGGAAATAGACGGGGAAACAGTGGAAACAATGTCAGACTTTATTTTGGGGGGCTCCAAAATCACTGCAGATGTTGACTGCAGCCATGAAATTAGAAGACGCTTACTCCTTGGAAGAAAAGTTATGTCCAACCTAGATAGCATTTTCAAAAGCAGAGACATTACTTTGCCGACTAAGGTCCATTTAGTCAAGGCTATGGTTTTTCCTGTGGTCATGAATGGATGTGAGAATTGGACTGTGAAGAAGGCTGACCGCCAAAGAATTGATGCTTTTGAACTGTGGTGTTGGAGAAGACTCTTGAGAGTCCCTTGGACTGCAAGGAGATCCCACCAGTCCATCCTAAAGGAGATCAGTCCTGGGTGTTCATTGGAAGGACTGATGTTGAAGCTGAAACTCCAATACTTTGGCCACCTGATGCAGAAACTGACTCATTTGATAAGACCCTGATGCTGGAAAGATTGATGATAGGCAAAAAGGGGACGACAGAAGATGAGTGATTGGATAGCATCACCAACTCAATGGACATGGGTTTGGGTAGACTCTGGGAGTTGGTGATGGACAGGGAGGCCTGGCGTGCTGCCATTCAATGGGTCACAAAGAGTCGGACGTGACTGAGTGAGTGAACTTAAGTGAACTGAATCTACCTTAATTCATGGACATAACATTCCAGGTTCCTATGTGATATTGCTCTTTATGGTACTGGACTTTATTTCCATATCATGTTGTATCCACAACTGGGTGTTGTTTTTGTTTTGGCCCCGTCTCTTCATTCTTTCTGGAGTTATTTCTCCACTCATCTCCAGTAGCATATGGGTCACCTATTGACCTGGGGAGTTCATCTTTCTGTGTCCTATCTTTTGCCTTTTCATATGTTTTATGGGGTTCTCAAAGCAAGAATACTGAAGTGGTTTGCCATTCTCTTCTCCAGTGGACCATGTTTTGTCAGATCTCTCTGCCATGATTTGTCTGTCTTGGGTGGCTCTACACAGCATGGCTCATAGTTTCACTGAGTTAGACAATGTTGTGGTCCATGTGATTAGATTGGTTAGTTTCCTGTGTCTGTGATTTTCAGTCTGTCTGCCCTCTGATGGAAAAGGATAAGAAGCTTATGGAAGTTTCCTATTAGGAGAGACTCAATGAGGGGGAAACTAGGTCTTGTTCTGATGGGCAGGGTTATGTTCAGTAAATCTTTAATCCAATTTTCTGTTGATGGGTGGAGTTGTGTTCCCTCCCTGTTATTTACCTGGTGCCATGTATGGATGTGAGAGTTGGATTGTGAAGAAGGCTGAGCACCGAAGAATTGATGCTTTTGAACTGTGGTGTTGGAGAAGACTCTTGAGAGTCCCTTGGACTGCAAGGAGATCCAACCAGTCCATTTTGAAGATCAGCCCTGGGATTTCTTTGGACGGAATGATGCTAAAGCTGAAACTCCAGTACTTTGGCCACCTCACGTGAAGAGTTGACTCGTTGGAAAAGACTGATGCTGGGAGGGATTGGGGGCAGGAGGAGAAGGTGACGACCGAGGATGAGAAGGCTGGATGGCATCACTGATTGGATGGATGTGAGTCTGAGTGAACTGTGGGAGTTGGTGATGGACAGGGAGGCCTGGCGTACTGCGATTCATGGGGTCGCAAAGAGTCAGACACGACTGAGCGACTGAACTGAACTGAAACTATGGTGGAGGTAATGGAGATAATGGTGGCCTGGTCAAAAGGTCCCATACATGCACTGCTACACTCAGTGCCCTCAGCCCTGCAGCAGGCTACCTCTGACCCACACCTCCACTGGAGACTCCTGGACTGTTACAGGCAAGTCTGGTTAGTCTCTTGTGGGGTCACTCCTCCTTTCTCCTGGGTCCTAGTGTGCACAAGGCTCTGTTTTTGCCCACCAAAAGTCTGTTTCCCAGTCCTGTGTAAGTTCTGGCGCCTCTATGGTGGGGTCAATGGCGATCTCCTCCAAGAGGGCTTATGCCATACCCAAGTCTGCTATACCCAGAGCCCCTGCCTCTGCGGCAGTCCACTGCTTACCTGTACCTCCACAGGAGACACTCAAACACAGTACTGTCTCAGTCTCTGTGGGGTCTCTGGGTTGTGGAGCTCATGGGGTTTGTTTGAGCACTCTGAGCATTTCTAGTGGGATGGGGCTTGATTCTAAACCTGATTTTGCCTCTCCTACCATCTTGCTGGGGCTTCTCCTTTGCTTTTGGTTGTGGGGTATCTCCTCATGGTTGCTTCAGCACCACACAGGTTCCACTCCCACGCCTACCATCTTGCTGGGTCTTCTTTGCCCTTGGATGTGGGGTATGTCCTTAGAGTCACTCCAGTAATGCACAGTCACCATGTAGCTGCTGCTCCAGTGCCTACTGTCTTGCTGGGGTTTCTCTGCCCTTGGACTTGGGGTATCTCCTCACAGTAGCTCTGACTCACATGCCTCACAGCCACCACTCCCAAAATTTAGAAAAGAACTAACACCTATTCTACTTCAGCTCTTCCAGAAAACTGCAGAGGAAGATAAACTGGAAAATTCATTCTACGAGGCCACCATCACCCTAATACCAAAACCAAAGAAAGATGCCACAAAAAAAGAAAACTGCAGACCCATACCACTGATGGACATAGATGCAAAAATCCTCAACAAAATTCTAGCAAATAGAAATCAACAACATATTAAAAAGATCATACATCATGACCAGGTGGGCTTCATCCCAGGGATGCAAGGATTCTTCAATATTCACAAATCAGTCAATGTGGTACACTATTAACAAATTGAAAGATAAAAACTGCATGATTATCTCAATAGATGCAGAGAAAGTCCTTGACGAAATTCAACATCCATTTATTAAAAAAAAAAAAAAAAAACCCTCCAGCAAATATACCATGTTCATGGATCAGAAGAATAAATATAGTGAAAATGAGTATACTACCCAAAGCAATCTATAGATTGAATGCAATCCCTAGTAAGCTGCCAACTGTATTTTTCACAGAACTAGAACAAATCATTTCACAATTTATATGGAAATACAAAAAACCTTAAATTGCCAAAGCAATCTTGAGAAAGAAGAATGGAACTGGAGGAATCAACCTGCATGACTTCAGGCTATACTACAAAGCTACAGTCATCAAGACAGTATGGTACTGGCACAAAGAGAGAAATATAGATCAATGGAACAAAATAGAAAGCCCAGAGATAAATCCATGTCCTCATGGACACCTTATCTTTGATAAAAGAGGCAAGAATACACAATGGAGAAAAGACAGTTTCTTTAACAAGTGGTGCTGGGAAAACTGGGCAACCACTTGTAAAAGAATGAAACTAGAACACTTTCTAACACCATACACAAAAAGAAACTCAAAATGGATTAAAGATCTAAATGTAAGAATAGAAACTATAGAACTCCTAAAGGAAAACATAGGCAAAACACTAACATAAATCACAGCAGAATTCTCTATGACCCACCTCCCAGAGTAATGGAAATAAAAGCAAAAATGAATAAATGGGACGTAATTAAACTTAAAAGCTTTTGCAAAGCAAGGTGAAAAGACAGCCTTCAGAATTGGAGAAAATAATAGGAAATGAAGCAACTGACAAAGAATTAATCCCCTAAAATATACAAGCAGGTCCTGCAGCTCAAATCCAGAAAAATAAATGACCCAATTAAAAAATGGGCCAAAAAACTAAACAGACATTTCTCCAAAGAAGCCATATAGATGGCTAACAAACACATGAAAAGATGCTCAACATCACTCATTATCAGAGAAATGCAAATCAAAACAACAATGAGGTACCATCTCACGCTGGTCAGAATGGCTGCCATCAAAAAGTCTAGAGACAATAAATGCTGGAGAGGGTATGGAGAAAAGGGAACCCTCTTACACTGTTGGTGGGAATGCAAACTAGTACAGCCACTATGGACAACAGTGTGGTGATTCCTTAAAAAACTGGAAATAGAACTGCTATACAACCCAGCAATACTACTGTGGGGCATACACACTGAGGAAACCAAAATTGAAAGAGACACGTGTCCCCCAGTGTTCATCACAGCACTGTTTACAATATCTAGGACATGGAAGCAACCTAGATGTTCATCAGCAGATGAATGGGTAAGAAAGTTGTGGTACATATACAAAGTGGAATACTACTCAGCTATTGAACACATTTGAATCAGTTCTAATGAGGTGGATGAAACTGAAGCCTATTATACTGAGTGAAGTGAGTCAGAAAGAAAAACACCAATACAGTATATTAATGTATACATGTGGGATTTAGAAAGGTGGTAATGATTACCCTTTATGTGAGACAGCAAAAGAGACAGATGTAGAATAGACTTTTGGACTCTGTGGGAGAAGGTGAGGGTGTGATGATTTTAGAGAATAGCATTGAAACATGTATATTCCCACATGCGAAATAGATCACCAGTCCAAGTTTGATACATGAAATAGGACACTCAAAGCTGGGGCACTCAGGCAACTCTGAGGGATGGCATGGGGAGGGAAGTGTGAGGGGGGCTCAGGATAGGGGGCACATGTACACCTAAGGCTGATTCATGTCAATGTATGGCAAAAACCACTACAATATTGTAAAGTAATTACCTTCCAATTAAGAGAAATAAATTAATTCTTAAAAAAAAGTCAGTGGACTAAAAGGTCCAATCAAAAGACATAGGGTGGATGAATGGGAAAATAGAAAAAACAAAAACAATAAGAACCATCTATTTGTTGCCTTTAAAAGATTCAAGAACTAAAAACATAGACTATAGGTGAGGGGATGGAAAAAGATATTCCATGCAAATGGAAATGATAAGAAAGCAGGCACAATAATATGTATGCCATGTAAAGGAGACTTTAAAACAAAGTCTATAATAAAAGAAAAAGAAGAACATTATATAATGACAAAGGGATCAATACAAGAATAGACTGTATCACTTATTAACATATATCCACCAAATATCAGTTCAGTTCAGCCACTCAGCCGTGTCCGATTCTTTGCAACTCCATGAATTGCAGCATGCCAGGTTTCCCTGTCAATCACTAACTCCTGGAGTTCACTAAGACTCACGTCCATCGAGTCAGTGATGCCATCCAGACATCTCATCCTCTGTTGTCCCCTTCTTCTCCTGCCTCCAATCCCTCCCAGCATCAGAGTCTTTTCCAATGAGTCAACTCTTCACATGAGGTGGCCAAAGTACTGGAATTTCAGCTTTAGCATCATTCCTTCCAAAGAAATCCTAGGGCTGATCTCCTTCAGAATGGACTGGTTGGATCTCCTTGCAGTCCAAGGGACTCTCAAAAGTATTCTCCAACACCACAGTTCAAAAGCATCAATTCTTTGGTGCTCAGCCTTCTTCACAGTCCAACATTCACATCCATACATGACCACTGTGAAAACCATAGCCTTGACTAGACGGGCCTTTGTTGGCAAAGTAATGTCTCTGCTTTTCAATATGCTATCTAGTTTGGTCATAACTTTTCTTCCAAGGAATAAGCGTCTTCTAATTTCATGGCTGCAGTCACCATCTGCAGTGATTTTGGAGCCCCAAAAAACAAAGTCTGACACTGTTTCCACTGATCTCTTTCAGAATTTTCCACAGTTTATTGTGATCCACACAGTCAAAGTTTTGGCATAGTCAATAAAGCAGAAATAGATGCTTTTCTGGAACTGTCTTGTTTTTTTGATGATCCAGTGGATGTTGGCAATTTGATCTCTGCTTCCTCTGCCTTTTCTATAACCAGCTTGAACATCTGGTTCAAGATGGTAAAACCTCATTACCATCTGTGTATATGTACCAAATATAAGTGCACATAAATATAGACATATATTTTAATAGACATAAATGGAGAAATTAACAGTAATAAATGTTCAAACTACTGTAAATTGTGCTTGTTTCACATGCAAGTAAGGTAATGTTCAAAGTTCTTCAAGGAAGGCTTCAACACTGCGTGAACTCAGAATCTCCAGATCTACAATCTGGATTTAGAAATGGCAGAGGAACCAGAGATCAAATTGCCAACATCTGTTGGATCATAGAAAAAGCAAGAGAATTCCAGTAAAATATCTGCTTCATTGACTACACTAAAGTCTATGACTGTGTAGATCACAACAAATTGTGGAAATTTCTTCCAGAGATGGGAATACCATACCATTTTACCTGTCTTCTGAGAAACCTATGTGCAGGTCAAGAAGCAATAGCATGAGACATGGACAATGGACTGGTTCACAATTGGGAAAGGAGTACATAAAGGCTGTATATTGTCACACCTTTTATTTAAGGTACATACAGAGTATATCATGTGAAATGCTGGGCTGGATGAATCACAAGCTAGAATCAAGATTTTCAGGAGAAATATCAAGAACCTCAGATATGCAGCTGAAAACACCCTAACAGCAGAAAGTGAAGAGGAAATAAAGAGCCTCTTGATGAAGGTGAAAGGGGAGAGTGAAAAAGCTGGCTTAAAACTCAACATCAAAAACACAAGGATCATGGCATCCAGTCCCATCATTCATTACAAATAGAAGGGGAAAAAGTGGAAGAAGTGACAAATTTTCTTTTCCTGGATTCCAAAATTACTGTGAACTGTGACTGCAACCACAAAAGTAAAAGCCACTTCCTCCTTAGAAGGAATGCTATGACCAGCATAGACAATGTATTATAAAGCAGAGACATTACTTTGCTGATAAAGGTCCATATAGTCAAAGCTATGCTTTTTCCAGTAGTCATGTAAGGACATGAGAGTTGGATTGTGAAGGAGACTGAGCAAGAAAGAGTTGGTGTTTTCTAATTTTGGTGCTGGAGTTGACTCTTGAGAGTCCCTTGGACATCAAGAAGATCAAACCAGTCAGTCATAAAGGAAATCAATTCACAATATTCATTGGAAGGATTGATGCTGAAGGATTTGGCCACCTGGTGCGAAGGGTTGACTCACTGGAAAATACTCTGATACTGGGAAAGATTGAAGTCTAAAGGAGAAGGGGAAGCATTATTATAGCAGTGGTGTAATAATAATAAATAGATTGTTGAAATACTATAGTATGAAGAGTCTAGAAACCACCCCATGAGTGCTTGACTTATGATGATAAAGTTGGCATTATAATGAGTTTATAAAAGTATGTCTTTTCAAAAATGGTTTTGAGCCAATTAGATATCCATATGGAAAAAAATGAATCTTGACATCCAAAATCAGACCATATAAAACATTCAATACCAGATGGAATGTGAAAGAGCTGATTAGAGAGGCTAAAAATTAAAGTGTTTAGAAACAACATCACAGGAGCACATGGAGGATGTCTTCAAGCACCTGAGTGAAGCATAAAACACTAATCATAGAAAAATCATTTGATTACTTATACTGTTAAAACTAAGATACTTTGTTATCAAGACATATCAAAAACCTTAAGAGATTATAAGACAAACTACAGAATGGAAGATATTTGCTACAAATACATATTTAAGTCAAATTTTAAAATATGTAAAGAACCTGCATGAATCTAAGAAAAAAATTGAAAAATTCAAAAAATGGAAAAATGCCTTAAATGAGCACTTCACAAAAGCTGATATCCCAAAGGCAAATTAATATATGAAAAAATGTTAACTTCATTTCTCATCTAGGAATTATAAATTAAAATTTACACTGATATATTTCAACAGTACAGTACAGTACAGTTGCTCAGTCATGTACAACTCTTTGCAACCCCATGAATCGCAGCACACCAGGCCTCCCTGTCCATCACCATCTCCCGGAGTTCACTCAGACTCACATCCATCGAGTCCGTGATGCCATCCAGCCATCTCATCCTCTGTCGTCCCCTTCTCCTCCTGCCCCCAATCCCTCCCAGCATCAGAGTCTTTTCCAATGAGTCAACTCTTCGCATGAGGTGGCCAAAGTACTGGAGTTTCAGCTTTAGCATCATTCCTTCCAAAGAAATCCCAGGGCTGATCTCCTTCAGAATGGACTGGTTGGATCTCCTTGCAGTCCAAGGGATTCTCAAGAGTCTTCTACAACACTGCAGTTCAAAAGCATCAATTCTTCGGGGCTCAGCCTTCCTCACAGTCCAACTCTCACATCCATACATGACCACTGGAAAAACCATAGCCTTGACTAGACGGACCTTAGTCAGCAAAGTAATATCTCTGCTTTTGAATATACTATCTAGGTTGGTCATAACTTTTCTTCCAAGGAGTAAGCGTCTTCTAATTTCATGGCTGCAATCACCATCTGCAGTGATTTTGGAGCCCCCCAAAATAAAGTTTGACACTGTTTTCACTGTTTCCCCATATATTTCAACACACTAACCTAAATGGCTAAAATGAAAAAGAAGATGAATAAAATAAGTGAATTTTAGGATGTACAATAGCTGGTACACTCACATTGCTTGTGTTAATTGACACAACCACTTTGCAGAAGTATTTTATAGTATTTACTAAAGCTCAACAGACATATACAGTATAGCCAGTAATTACGTTCCTATAAAGTTGTAAATCAGAAATATTCACCAAAAGATATATACAGATACTTCCTAGCAGCAATATTGGTGTATGTCTGTGCTTAGCCATGTCTGATTCTTTATGACACTATGGACTGTAGCCTTCCTGGCTCTTCTGTCCATGAAATTCTCCAGGCAAGAATGCTGGAGTAGGTTGCTGTTCCATTCTCCAGGGGATCTTCCTGACCCAGGGACCGAATCTGGGTCTCCTGCATTGCAGGCAGATTCTTTACCATCTGAACTATACGGAAGTCCCAGTGTAATCACCATAAAAGGAATAGAATGAATAAATAAACTGAATGAATGAATAAACTGAATACATTCATACAATATAATTATCAACAACTAAGATACAAAAGAATATGTATTATGAGGAAAAAAGTTGTGTGTGTATATCTATATATTTCAAAATCAGGGAAATTAGTATATGGTATTATATATTAGAATATTTCTTTTATGTGGAAGTATTTAATTCTGGGGTTTCCCTACTGGCTCAGATGGTAAAGAATCTGCCTACAATGCAGGAGACCTAGGTTTGATCCCTGGATCAGGAAGATCCTCTGGAGAAGGGAACGGCAACCCACTTCAGTATTCTTGCCTGGAGAATCCCATGAACAAAAGAGCCAGGTGGGCTAAAGTCCATGGGTTTGCAAAGAGTCGGAGATAACTGAGTGACTAACACTTTCACTTTCACATTGTAATTCTGTAGGGCTAGAAAGATACTTCTAGAGGGTTGGAGATACTCTCTATCTTATTGTGGTGCTGGTTACACAGTTGTCGAGCTTCATTGAGCTATACATGTGCAATTTCATGTATTCTGTTTTATGACTCTTATGCTTCCTTTAAAGTGTTATTTACAAAAAAAAAAAAAAAACCAGGAAGGATACTCCCTTAACATGAAACAACTCTTTAATATCGAAATAATATTGTGCTAGTAGAGGTCCCAATGGAGAAGGAGATGGCACCCCACTCCAGTACTCTTGCCTGGAAAATCCCATGGATGGAGGAGCCTGGTGGGCTGCAGTCCATGGGGTCGCACAGAATCGGACATGACTGAGCGACTTCACTTTCACTTTTCACTTTCAGAGGTCCCAATAATGTCAGGAATCCATAAAAATACCTCCTTTTGCTGCTGCTGCTGCAGCTAAGTTGCTTCAGTCATGTCCGACTCTGTGCGATCCCATAGTTGGCAGCCCACCAGGCTCCCCCGTCCCTGGGATTCTCCAGGCATGAACACTGGAGTGGGTTGCCATTTCCTTCTCCAATGCATGAAAGTGAAAAGTGAAAGTGAAGTCGATCAGTCGTGTCCGTCTCTGTGCGACCCCATAGACCGCAACCAACCAGGCTCCTTTGTCCATGGGATTTTCCAGGCAAGAGTACTGGAGTAGGTGCCATTGCCTTCTCCGTTCCTTTCACTACTAGTGTTTAATACTTTCTGGAAATTCTATCTGTGCTGTAAGTTAAGAGAAATGAATTAGGGATATGACTAATATGAGGCAGTATCAAAATTATCACTCTTATGTAAGTAACATATTTGACAATTTGAGGAAAATAAAAGAATTCACTATAATTATTACATTTAATGATAGAAAGGTTGCCTTGTTTTAAAAAATGTATGTACATATACACCATTGTTGTTTAGTTGCATTGACTTATTTGAAAAGAAGATTTTATTTATGAATGTGTTTATCAAAACAGAAATAGATTCATGGATATAGGAAACAAACGAGTGGCTAGCTGTGGAAAGAGGGAAATGCAGAGGGACACCTGGGAGATAAAGGATTAAGAGATACAAACTACTGTTTAGAAAAGAGAAAACAAGGATGTCTTGTATAGCACAGGGAATTATAGTCGTTATTTTTTAATAACTTTTAATGGAGTGTGCGTGTGTGCATGCTTAGTTCAGTCGTGTCCAACTCTTTGCAGCTCCATAGACTGCAGCTCGCCATGCTCATCTGTCCATGGAATTTTCTAGGTAAGAATACTAGAATGGGTTGCCATTTCCTCCTCCAGGGGACCTTCCTAACCCAGGGATTAAAACCATGTCTCCTGCATCTCCTTCATTGGTAGGTGGATTCTTTATCACCACATCATCCCCTTTAATGGAGTATAAATTGTAAAAATACTTAATTGCTATGTTGTACACCTAAAACTAATATAATATAGATCAACTATAGTTCAGTAAAAACTTAATAGTGAAACTAAAACAGTATTAATATATGAATAGTATAATATGATATGTTATTAATAATGTTCCTTTTCACTATTAAGGTCTACTGGTGTGAAAACAAATTATATCATCCTGCTAATCAGCAAGAGTAAATTTAAAATATGTACAAACAAATCTAATAAGAAATGTAAGATAAGTGCCAAGAAAACTACTAAATATAATGACTATATGGAGGCAAATACCAAGACTCAATACTAAAAATATTACTTCTCTATA
>SJYT01003350.1:0-23123 GCA_006410635.1 Cephalophus harveyi
CCTTAGTCGGCAAAGTAATGTCTCTGCTTTTGAATATACTATCTAGGTTGGACATGACTTTCCTTCCAAGGAGTAAGCGTCTTTTAATTTCATGGCTGCAGTCACCATCTGCATTGATTTGGGAGCCCCCAAAAATAAAGTCTGACACTGTTTCCACTGTTTCCCCATCTATTTGCCATGAAGTGATGGGACCAGATGCCATGATCTTCGTTTTCTGAATGTTGAGTTTTAGGCCAACTTTTTCAATTTCCACTTTCACTTTCATCAAGAGGCTCTTTAGTTCCTCTTCACTTTCTGCCATAAGGGTGGTGTTATCTGCATATCTGAGGTTATTGATATTTCTCCCGACAGTCTTGATTCCAGCTTGTGTTTCTTCCAGTCCAGCGTTTCTCATGATGTACTCTGCATATAAGTTAAATAAGCAGGGTGACAAGAAAGCTGTATTAGATATTCCTAAAGACTGGCTGTGGGTGACTAAGATTAATTTGAGGAACCTTTTTTAAAATATAGTGCTGTATATTCCCTGTGCTATACAGGGCTCTGCCCAATAAATTCTGATCAAATAAGCCAGGGGTTGGATCAGGGAATCTGAAGCTTTAAAAAAGTTCTCCACATGATTATCTTACTGTCAGGTATAGAAGCTGCTGGTGCAGATGATCCTAAGGTACCTTTTAGCTCTAAAATTCTGTGGTTCTACCAAAGTTTTATTTTATGCTCAACTAACCTGAAGATCACAGGATGGGCAGTGGGAAAGGGTTAGTTGCTCAGTTGTATCCGACTCATATCGACTGTAGTCCTCCAGGCTTCTCGTCCATGGAATTCTCCAGGCAAGAATACTGGAGTGGGTATCCATTCCCTTCTAAAGGGGCTCTTCCTGACCCAGGGATTGAACCCTGTAACCCAGGTCTCCCGCGCTGCAGGTAGATTCTTTACCGTCTGAGCCACCAGGGCAGTGGGAAGTACTATGCAAATCTTCAAATATCAGCTCTCTGGGAGAAGGGTCAAACTCAGATGGTGGTTTTCCCTGCTCCTTGAAAGCTGCATATTTCCCTGAGTCCTTATATGATGCAATTCATTCATTCAACAAATAATCCTGAGTTCCTATTATGTGCCTTATATTTTAATGTTTTGATTTTGTTATAATCTGTTATTACATTTAGAAAGTAGAGAAGAAAGTAGGGGATAACCCAAAACTCAGTTCCTTTATTGCTAAGAATAAAATGGTGAATAAGACAGTCATGATTTCAGCTGGTCAAGAGCTTATAAACCCATGGAGACTAGACAATACTCATATTAACCAATATGCAGTTTAAAATTTTAGTTATTAATTATTACTTAGTAAAGATGATCAGGATCTGGATTTAGAATATAGGATTAATGGGGCAAGTGTCTAAAAGTCATTTTTGAGAGCCTGGTCTAGGTTGCTGACTTAGTCTACTATATCTTTAGTTCAGCTTATTGAGTGTTTATTTAGGCTTCATTTTTCAGTGCTTAAAGTATTTTGTTTATTTGGGAAAAAATCCCAGGAAGGGCCAGTAGGAGTTGAGGAAATGAGAGAGGGGAGAGAAAAGCATATTATTGAACTCATTACTGTGGATAGCCAGGGCTCAATTCCTGTGAAGAACTCTGGGTGGCACTGGAAGAACAGTGCCAATCAAAGGTGGGGTCTATAAGACGAATGCCAGTCTACAAATTGTTTGGTATATGTCTTCGAAAAGATAAGTACATAAATTATGTGTAAGGGTTTAGAAACTCTCATGGAATTTGACAGAGGAGTAATTTTATGTTCATTGAATCGAATTAGTAAGTTTAGGTTGTATTTGTCTGTTTCTTTTTTCATTTCATTTTCTTAGTTAATAATTTTTATTTTATTTTATGAAAGTATCGTTCATAAGGGATTGGAAATTAAAACAAACAAAAAATGATGTTCCTCACCACAGACAGTACTATTTTATTTTATTTTAGCAATACATATTTTATGGAAGTATGGTTGACTTACAGTGTTTCAGATGCACAGCAAGGTGATTCAGTTATACATATACACATATATTATTTTTTAAATTATTTGACATTATAGGTTATTACAAGATATTGACTATAGTTCCCTGTGCTATACAGTAAACCTTTGTTGCTTGTTGCATATCTATTTATTTAAATTAAGAATCTGAAATAGGCTGTCTCTTATACACATCTAGATGTGTATAAGAGACAGCAGTAAACCTTTGTTGCTTGTTGCATATCTATTTATTTAAATTAAGAATCTGACATTCTATTCATGCTAAGTCAAACAAGTGGAATCAAAATGTCATAAATTTTTTAGTTAGGCAAAAATTCATAAGTTCTCTAAAATATATATATTATACATATTATTTGTACGTAAGTATACGAAAGCTTTTCTACTATGCTTGAGAAAGAACATCAAAAGAAAAAAGGAAATGGAGTAATTGGTAAACATAAAC
Source organism: Cephalophus harveyi (assembly GCA_006410635.1). Lineage (NCBI taxonomy): Eukaryota > Metazoa > Chordata > Mammalia > Artiodactyla > Bovidae > Cephalophus > Cephalophus harveyi. The sequence continues at coordinate 2,460 of SJYT01003350.1, forward strand.
TAAATGAAATGGGAGCGCTGAATATGAAATAGAAAAAGTGAAACAAACTAGATAGAAATAAAGATAATCATATAGTCCAATTGTTTTTAAACATGATTGCTCATTAGAAACATATTTGGAGCTCTGGAGAAAGAAAAAGCAGTACCTGGGCATTTGTATTTTTAAAAAATTTCCAAGATATTTCTGATATGCATCTGGATTTTAAAAAGTAATTACAGGATATAGAGTGCTATTATTTTCCTATTGACCAATCATGATACAATGGTTTTAAGTGAATAATAGTTACATAAACACAATAGTAAAAGGTGTTTATCAGTTTTTACAGTCAGTAGCCAGACAAAAAATAAAAGCCAGCCATAATGGCAACATGATTAACCTAACAATATAAGATAATTACATACAATTTGCGGCGGTCAAGCAAAGTATATCATCCATGCACATGTTTTCATCTGCCAAGCAAGTCTATGTCTTTTGGTTAGTGCATTTAATCCTACTACCATTTTCTTAATTGTTTTAAGTTTCTTTTCTTTTTTTTTAGAAATTTATTTATTTTTATTTTTTAATATAAATTTATTTAGTTTAATTGGAGGTTAATTACTTTACAATATTGTATTGGTTTTGCCATACATCAACATGAATCTGCCACGGGTGTACACATGTTTCCCATCCTGAAACCCCCTCCCTCCTCCCTCCCCGTACCATCCCTCTGGGTCATCCCAGTGCACCAGCCCTAAGCATCCTGTATCCTGCATCGAACCTGGACTGGTGGTTCATTTCTAATATGATATCATATATGTTTCAGTGCCATTCTCCCAAATCATCCCACCCTCTTCCTCTCCCACAGAGTCCAACAGACTGGAGCCTATTATACAGAGTGAAGTAAGCCAGAAAGAAAAACACCAATACAGTATACTAACGCATATATATGGAATTTAGAAAGATGGTAACGATAACCCTGTATGTGAGACAGCAAAAGAGACACAGATGTATAGGTTTATTTTCTGTAGATCTTTGCCTTCTCTGTGTTTCCTGCCTAGAGAAGTTCCTTTAGTATTTGTTGTAAAGCCGGTTTGGTGGTGCTGAATTTGAATTCTCTTAACTTTTGCTGGAAAGCTTTTGGTTTCTCCATCAAATCTGGATGAGAGGCTTGCTGGGTAGAGTCTTCTTGGTTGTAGAAGACTCCCTTTCATCACTTTAAATATATCATGCCATTCCCTTCTGGCTTATAGAGTTTTTGCTGAGAAATCAGCTGATAGCCTAATGGGAGTTCCCTTGTATGTTATTTGTCCTTTTTCCTTTGTTGCTTTTTTTATTTTATCTTTAATTTTTGTCAGTTTGATTACTGTGTGTCTTGGTGTGTTCCTCCTTGGGTTTATCCTGCCTGGGACTCTGTGCTTTCTGGATCTGGTTGACTATTTCCTTTCCCATGTTATGGAAGTTTCCAGCCATTATCTCTTTGAATGTTTTCTCAGGGCCTTTTTCTCTCTCTTCTCCTTCTGGGACCCCTATAACGTGAATGTTGGTGAGTTTACTGTTGTCCCAGAGGCCTCTTAGACTCTCTTCATTTCTTTTCATTCTTTTTTCTATATTTTGTTCTGTGGCAGTGATTTCCACCATTCTGTCCTCCCAGTCATTTATTTATTCTTCTGCTTCAGTTTTTCTGCTGTCAGTTCCTTCTAGTATATTATTCATCTCTGTTTGTTTGTTCTTTAGTTCTTCTAGGTCTTTCATAAAGATTTCTTGCATTTTCTCCATTGTTTTCCTGAGATTCTGGATCATCTTGACTAACATTATTCTGAATTCTTTTTCTGGAATGTTGCCTATGTCCACTTTATTTAGTTGTTTTTCTGGGTTTTGATCTTGTCCCTTCATCTGGGACAAAACTTTCTGCTTTTTCATCTTGATTAACTTTATGTAATGTGGTTTTTGTTTTAACTGCTGTGGGTCTGTGGTTCTTCCTGCTTCTTCTGTCTGCCCTCTGATGGAGGAGGCAAAGAGGTTTGTGTAAGCTTCCTGATGGGAGGGGCTGGCAGTGGGAAAAACTGGGTCTTGCTCTGGTGAGACAGTCTTGTTCGGTAAAGCTTTAATCCAACTGTCTGCTGATGGGTGAAATTGCTTTCCCACCCTAATAGTTATTTGGCCTGAGGCAACCCAGCCCTGGGGTCTGTGGGCTCTATGGTAGGGTTAATGGCGAACTCCAAGAGGGTTTATGCCAAGGGGGACCTTCCTGGCCTGCTGCTTCCAGTGCCCCCATCCCTGTGGTGAGCTTCTTCCAACCCATGCCTCCACAGGAGACCCTCCAACACTAGCAGTCTCTTATGGGGTCAGTGCTCCTTTCCTCTGGGTCTTGGTGCACACAAGATCTTGTTTGTGCCTTCCAAGACTGGTGTCTCTGTTTCCCCCAGTCCTGTGGAAGTCCTATAATAAGATGCCACTGGTCTTGAGGTCAAATTCCCTGGGATTCCTAGTTCCTTTGTCGGATCTGAAAGCTGGTAAGCCTGACGTGGGGTTCAGAACCTTGACAACAATGGAAGAACTTTTTTGCTATTATTGTTCTCCAGTTTGTGAGTCACCTACCTGGTGAGGATGGGATTTAATTTTATAATGATTGTGCCCTTCCTACCATCTAGCTGAGGTAGAAATTGCTAGGCAGTGAGGGTAGGACTCTGAGACCTTAGTCTTGTTTTCATAAACATCTGGCTCCATTAGCCTAAAGTTATACCCTTTCTCCCAATTCCTGGAATGTGTGCTTGGTGTGATAAATTATCAGTACTCAGATCCAGGGAAGGGAAGTAACTAACTTCTGTTCCATATGCCTGAGGGAAAAATAACTGATGATCATTAATCTTAAGCCCATACATCAAAGTCAGTTCAGTCAGCTCAGTTGCTCAGTCGTGTCTGACTGTTTGCAACTCCATAGGCTGCAGCATGCCAGGTCCCCCTGTCCATCACCAACTCCCAGAGTTTACTCAAATTCATGTCCATCGAGTTGGTGATGCCATCCAACCATCTCATCCTCTGTCCCCTTCTCCTCCTGCCTTCAATCTTTACCAGCATCAAGGTCTTTTCAAATGAGTCAGCTCTTCGCATCAGATGGTCAAAGTATTGGAGTTTCAGCTTCAGCATCAGTCCTTCCAATGAACACTCAGGACTGATCTCCTTTAGGATGGACTGGTTGGATCTCCTTGCAGTCCAAGGGACTCTCAAGAGCCTTCTCCAACACCACAGTTCAAAAGCATCAATTCTTTGGCATTCAGCTTTCTATATAGTCCAATTCTCATATCCATACATGACTACTGGAAAAACCATAGCTTTGACTAGACAGACCTTTGTTGGCAAAGTAATGTCTCTGCTTTTTAATATGCTGTCTAGGATGATCATAGCTTTTCTTCCAAGGAGCAAGCATCTTTTAATTTCATGGCTGTAGTCACCATCATGGCTGCAGTCACCATCTGCAATGATTTTGGAGCTATTCAAAGTCTCTCACTGTTTCCATTGTTTCCCCATCTATTTGCTGTGAAGTGATGGGACTGGATGCCATGATCTTAGTTTTCTGAGTGTTGAGTTTTAAGCCAAAGTTTTCACTTTCCTCTTTCAGTTTTATCAAGAGGCTCTTTAGTTTTTCTTCACTTTCTGCCATAAGGGTGATGTCATCTGCATATCTGATGTTATTGATATTTCTCCCAGCAGTCTTGATTCCAACTTGTGCTTCATTCAGCCCAGCATTTCCCATGATGTAACTTACATAGAAGTTAAATAAGCAGGGTGACAATATACAGCCTTGACGTACCCCTTTCCCAGTTTGGAACCAGTCTGTTGTTCTAGGTCCTGTTCTAACTGTTGCTTCTTGACCTGCATACAGATTTCTCAGGAGGCAGGTAAGGTGGTCTGGTATTCCCATCTCTTTAATAATTTTCCACAGTTTGTTGTGATCCACACAGTCAAAGGCTTTGGTGTAATCAATAAAGCAGAAATAGATATTTTTCTGGAATTCTCTTGCTTTTCCTATAATCCAATGGATGTTGGCGATTTGATCTCTGGTTCCTCTGCCTTTTCTAAAACCAGCTTGAACATCTGGAAGTTCATGGTTCACGAACTATTGAAGCCTGGCCTGGATAATTTTGAGCATTACTTTCCTAGAGTGTGAGATGAGTACAATTGTGTGGTAGTTTGAACATTCTTTGGCATTGCTCTTTTCTGTGATTGGAATGAAAACTGACCTTTTCCAGTCCTATGGCCACTGCTGAGTTTTCCAAATTTGCTGGCATATTGAGTGCAGCACTTTAACAGGATCATCTTTTAGGATTTGAAATAACTCAACTGGAATTCCATTACCTCCACTAGCTTTGTTTGTTGTGAAGCACAGAATGATGATTATTAATCTTAAATCCATACCTCTGGCCCATCATAAAATAAAATGGCCAGGGGGCATGAAAAAGGGTGGCAAATTAATCCAAGGATCAAGAGAAACCATAAAGATGTTAAGCATCTTGACCTTTAAACTGATTAGTTAAAAATGATGTATTTTAAGGGCAGAAGCTAACCAAAAATGTACAGATTAAGGATATAAATACTGCTGTAAGTCCCACCTTTGGTTGACTCTCTACCCCCTCTCAGTGTCTATGCTGAGAGCTTTGTACTTTCCTTCTCTTTAATAAATCCTGTTTGCTTGCTACCCTGAGTGTTTGCGTGTTCATGAAATTCATTCTTCAGCTCCAGAAACAAGAACTTGGATTCCCATTTCATCTCTACAGTTTCTTCTTTGTTTTTGATGTGGGGTACCTTTTTTTCGGTGGGTTCCAGTGTCCTCCTGTCTGTGGTTATTCAGCAGTTAGGTGCCAGATAGCATTATTTTAGAACACAATAATCCCATCCAAGAAGCCAGGGAACTGGGCTAACTGAAGAATTTGCTTTTGGTTAATAATCACATACTTGAACAATACTTGAACTCATATTTTCTTGCATCATTGCTAGGCTAGAGGTGAGGTTGATGGGTTAGGAGGTACTGAGGCATTCATAAAACGAAGATCATGGCATCTGGTCCCATCACTTCATGGAAAATAGATGGGGAAACAGTGGAAACAGTGTCAGACTTTATTTTTGGGGGCTCCCAAATCACTGCGGATGGTGATTGCAGCTATGAAATTAAAAGATGCTTACTCCTTGGAAGGAAAGTTATGACAAACCTAGATAGCATATTCAAAAGCAGAGACATTACTTTGCCAACAAAGTTCTGTCTAGTCAAGCTATAATTTTTCCAGTGATCATGTATGGATGTGAGAGTTGGACTGTGAAGAAAGCTGAGCGCTGAAGAATTGATGCTTTTGAACTGTGGTGTTGGAGAAGACTCTTGAGAGTCCCTTGGACTGCAAGGAGATCCAACCAGTCCATCCTAAAGGAGATCAGTCCTGGATGTTCATTGGAAGGACTGATGCTGAAGCTGAAACTCCAATACTTTGGCCACCTCATGCGAAGAGTTGACTCACTGGAAAAGACCCTGATCTAGGAGGGATTGAGGGCAGAAAGAGAAGGGGATGACTGAGGATGAGATGGCTGGATGACATCACCGACTCGATGCATACGAGTTTGAGTAGACTCTGGGAGTTGGTGAAGGACAGGGAGGCCTGGTGTGCTGCGATTCATGGGGTTGCAAAGAGTTGGACACAACTGAGCAACTGAACTGAAGCATGTTGAACACCTCTAATAAGTACCTAAAACATGTTTTAACAAATGTATTAGGATATGGAGCACACTTTGAGATTCTGAGTTAAAAGGTGGACAAATATATTTTATCAATTAAGAACAATCAGACATCATTTGTCCTTATCCAGAATATATGACAAGGTGCTGTATTTTCATTATCTGTGATACTATAATGCCGGGAGCCAGCGTGGAGAATCCCGCCCATGGCAAAGGTCATGAGGAAGAGGCCTGATGGGCAAAGGCAAGATCAGGACTCAAGGGACCCCCTGGACCTGCTCGAGCATTTACCCCCAAACCAGAATCTGTCTGTCTTACTATTTTATGTCTTTCACCAACTCTTCTGACATTAACAGGGGGCTATCCCAACCTCACGTGAAGAGTTGACTCATTGGAAAAGACTCTGATGCTGGGAGGGATTGGGGGCAGGAGGAGAAGGGGATAACAGAGGATGAGATGGCTGGATGGCATCACTGACTTGATGGACGTGAGTCTGAGTGAACTCCGGGAGTTGGTGATGAACAGGGAGGCCTGGCGTGCTGTGATTCATGGGGTCGCAAAGAGTTGGACACAACTGAGCGATTGAACTGAACTCAAAGTACATTAGCTTGCATTATATTTCTTCATTCAGAAAATCTATTATTTAACCACCCTACCCTTTTAGTTAGCAACTCTGTAGCTATCCTGAAGCAAGAAAACCTATAGCTATACTCTGGAAAACCTGTTTCTTGAAGAAAGGAAAGTCTTCATGATTGAAAACTGATAAAGATCTGAGATGGTGATAATTTCACATCTGTGCTGTCCTTTGGTACTAACTGAAATACTAACAATGGATTCATGTTTGCTTTCTTTTCTTTTTTTTTTTTAGGACAGTTTATTCTGTGTTGTAGCGGCATTTGGCTGTTTCTACTATTGAATCTTGAAAGCTGGAAAAAGATATGACTATGAAGAAATATGAACTTTTTTTACATTGTTAAATATCTTGACAAAATAAAGTGGACAGTTTGGCAACTGAGTCTGTTGAGTTTTAGGTGTTATTTTAATGTTTCAATTTCATTATAACGTTACTACATTTAGAAGTTACAGAAAAAAGTAGGGACAATCCATAATTCAGTTGTTCAAACATAGCCAGTGTTTTTTTATTTACAGGGTTAAAAACATCATATATACAATTTTGTAACCTGATTTTTCACTTATAATGTGTACAATTTTTATATCATTTTATTTGATTATAATTTTCAGCAGCCTACATTAATAGTTGCAATTCCATTAGGTTATACACCACTGGTTATTTTTGCCATGTCCTTATTGTGGGATTGATTATTTATAATTGTTCACTATGACTAACTCTGAGATCAGCTTACTCGTAAATTTTTTTCCTGCATTTTAAATTATTGCCTTTATCTTTCACCTAGTAGTTTTACTCAGCTCTTGCCACTCTCCACTCTCCACAGCTTGTTAGTTTAAACTTGTATTTGTTTTATCCAGGGTTTGCCCAATGTCACGATCGGAGTTTCTAGGCTGTATATGAAATTAGCTTCCCTTAAGACTCTCAGAGGTTATGATGGTACTATCCCAATTTCCACTGTCTTTGTAGTAATCTTCCCTTTAGATGTCTGCTCCAGCTAGCTATCCTTATTTCAAGCACCTTAATCTATCTGCCTCAGGCTGAAACTCCAATACTTTGGCCACCTTATGCGAAGAACTGACTCATAGGAAAAGACCCTGATGCTGGGAGGGATTGGGGGCAGGAGGAGAGGACGACAGAGGATGAGATATCTGGATGGCATCACCGACTCGATGCACATGAGTTTGGGTGAACTCCCGAGAGTTGGTGATGGACAGAGTCGGACATGACTGAGCGACTGAACTGAATCTATCTGCCCTGTTCAAATAACTGTTTGAAACTGAAAAGGTAAGGGTCACAATATAAATCCTTTATTTCCCCCTAGCTCCTCAGCAAGTGCTTACCCACCGTATTTCTTCTCAGCCGCTTTCAAGATAAGCATGTAAACAAAAATAAGTAAATACATGGAAAAGTTCTTTTACATACTTATTCCGTAACATTGGCTATTTACTTGCCTTATTGAAAGTGAAAGTGTTAGTCACTCAGTCCTGTCCACTCTGCGACCCCATGGAGGGTAGCCAACCAGGCTCCTCTGTCCATGGAATTGTCCAGGCAAGAATACTGGAGTGGGTTGCCATTCCCTTCTCCAGGGGATCTTCCCCACTCAGTGATGGAACCTGGGTCTCTTGCATTGCAGGCAGATTCTTTATTGTCTCAGCCACCAGGGAAGCCCATCTACAAGGGACTCCTCCAAAGGGGTTTGCTAGTTTCTTTTTAGCAAAGGAAAATATTTCTTTTTACCAGTTACCCTGCTGTGTGATTTCCTACCAGTGGCCACCAATTCAAGAATTGTTCCTGCTCAGATGGCCCCCAGTTGATACCCAGGGATCATCTCTTGATGAGCCAACCTGGGTTAGAAACAACCAGAACACAGAGGGCTTTTCACAGGACTTGCTTGGCGGACGTGCATCTCTTCACGTCACGCAGTAGGGAAAGGGCGCTGTGTGAAGCAGTTGCAGACCATGGTGTGGAGGTTGGAAGGTGTCGCGGCCATCTGCATTGTGAATGTGCTGGTATACGAGTGCCTAGCTCCGCGTCAGCCGCTGGGGTAGAGCAGGAAGGACTAAAACGGTCAGGTCCGCCTGGGAGGGACTGAACCCGGAGCTGGGCAAAAGGCGAACCACCTTAACGCTTCTTGACGGACTGGCAGCGAGCAAGAGTGACAGGTCACAGCCGTATCTTATTACAAGGTGCATCCGTTTCTTCACCGCACAGTCCAATTCCGCAAGGTAAGTGACCCTTTGCCATTTTATCTTCTCTCTTGGTGAGTTCTGCTCAGTCACTCCGCCCCACGGGGCCTCTATGGAGGCGGAACCACTGTGTCAGAGGTGGTTTTCGAAGAGCAGTCGTGGTCGGAGTGATAAGAGGGAGGGCAATAGGCGGGATTTCCGGTCCGCGCTTCCGTCAGCTGCCTTTCCCGGGCGTCTCCCCGCAACCTCCTCAATTTCCCTTGTCCGTGACGCGGCGCTCTGGAGAAATTCGACGGGACAGTCACCAGGGGCCAGGGAAACGTGAGCCGCAGGTAAGGACCGGGTGTGTGTATATCCTCGCGGCTGTGTTTGAGAGGAGAAACTGTGGTGCTGGGACTGCCTGGAGGAGTGACTGAAAGAAGAGTGGGTCAGTGACAGCGAGGGGAGTGGGAGGCTACGACTGCGAGGCACTGTGACCCAGGGGCGTTGACAACGGGGGGACTGGGCTGAGACGTAGCTGCTTGCGAGGGATCTGTGACCCAGCAGCAGTGAGTACTAAGGGGCTCTGACCGCGGAGAACACGAGGCAGAGGTGCGTGGGGACTATGACCGAGGAAGTATGAAGCAGTGACAGCGGGGAACTGTGACCAAGGGCCAGCGACTCGGAGGAGACTGATCGATGGATAGGAACTGTGAGGGGACTCTGACCTGAGGGAATATGAAGCAGCAGCTGCGAGCGGCCTCTAACCCAGGAGCAGTAACTGCGAGGGGGCTGAGTTGGAGAAGCCTGTGGGATCAGTGACTGGACACGGTACTGTAGCGTTCTGTTTGAGTAGGAGTGTGATGACTGGCTGGAGAAGGTTAGACAGACCCGAGTGTAATTTAATGGACAGACTTCTTGCGGCTGGGAAGCTTACCTCACCATTGAGCTACAGTTTCTTCCGCCGTGAGTGCGAAGTTTGGATTAGATGAATGTTTCCTAAACTGTGGGTTCTGTCCTGTTACTGGGTTGTGTAGTCCATTTAGTGGAGGGGACCTGAAATTTACCAAGAAAAAGGAAATAGACCTGAAATTTTCACATAATAATAGTCGTATTTCATGAAACTTGTTTCAGTTATCTGTGTGTGAGGTTATGATGCAAAATGAATTTCATGTATCTTAAAATGTAGTTTAAAAGTTGGAAAAACATTGGACCAGATTATTTCTGAGTTTTCCTTCTGGTCTAAAATGCCATGATTCTACAGTGAAGGGACTGTTTGGAAATACCAAGATGCAATTAGGAAGATCTGGGGCTGGGGCACATCCTCTACCAGACTGACTTAACTGAAGAAGGCTTCCCAAATAAAATTGGAGTAGTTTTAACTGAAGACTGAAACTCAGGTCCTCAGTTGGGAGAACCAACGCTTATATATTGAAATAGGGAGAGTGATATTTAGAAAGGCAGTGAGGATATAGAGGTTTATGATGGGAGAAACTGTTAGGAATAGACACTGAGTAAGGGGGAAGCTTTGAAGAGGGTAGAAACAAGGCTTAGAAGGGGAACTGAAGATAGAAAAGATTCTGCTGAGAATAAAGTGACCTTCAGGGTCCTTTTCAATCTTAATATTTAATGTTTCTGTAAATACAGAAAATTGCTAGTAAAAAGGTACTGGTTGAGAATGAAATTTGGTGCAGTAATCTGTGGTGAACAGATGATCATCGTGGAGAAGACGAGATGACCTGGAGAGGTCAACAGTGGTGACTAGAATGCCACAGAGGAGAAGCGTAAATGTATTTAGCTATCCAGCTCAATGGTTTTTGTACATTGGAGGCCAAGACTGGCCTACTGGGAATGATACCAAGCTATGGATAATTCAGCTGATGTTTTAGCTTGGGATTATTTCCTACTGATTCCCTTTCATGAGGTCTGTTAGTGATGCAGATGGAATTGAAGTGAGTTTCACTACTTCTTCCTCTTTTACAGCCCTTTGTAGAAGGTGCTACTTGTTGATTGCATCACTTAGTGTTTTTTAAAAATACATGTAATAGAAGAAGCTTGAGACAGTTTTAATTTACCAGACACTGTATTTACCTGATAACCTGATAGTAACTCCCACCCTTTACACACACATACACTGTGACACACACATACACTGTGTCGTAGCGGAAGAGATTTCAGAAAGATACTTAAATGAAAATCAGTTGGGAATGGTGAGGGATAGCCTTTTTTTGGCGGCACTAGTCTTAGTCACAGCACAAGGGATCTTCAATCTTCCTTGTAATATGTAGGATCTTTAGTTTTGGCTTTTGTGATCTCGTGCCCTGATCCAGCCCCCTGCATTGGGAGTGTGAAGTCTTAGCCACTGGACCACCAGGGAAGTCCCAGGGAGAGCCTTTGTTTAGCTAAAAAATGGCTGTTTCTAGAATATTATATGTTTACTAGGCTTACGTTCTCGGAGAAGGCAATGGCACCCTACTCCAGTACTCTTGCCTGGAAAATTCCATGGACAGAGGGCCTGGTGGGCTGCAGTCTATGGGGTCGCTAAGAGTCGGACACGACTAAGCGACTTCACTTTCACTTCTGTGCATTGGAGAAGGAAATGGCAACCCACTCCAGTGTTCTTGCCTGAAGAATCCCAGGGACGGGGGAACCTGGTGGGCTGCCGTCTATGGGGTCGCACAGAGTCGGACACGACTGAAGTGACTTAGCAGCAGCAGCAGGCTTACATTCTATATAACTAAAAGGAACTACTTAAGAATTTGTTCCTAGAACAGAATATACTACTTAAAGGTTACTCATCACCGAAGGGAAGATGTTTAGGCTTGGGGACTGCAGCACTGCCTCTGGGGTTATTTGTGTTTGCTGAATGAAATGATTCTTTTTGATTTGAGCTGCTTTGTAAATTCCTTTTGGAAACCAATATAATGGCCTAATTGATTAAGAAAGAACATTATTTCTTCCTCAGCCTATGATGTCTTCTCTCATAAACAGGTGAGGTTTTATTTTTCTTGGGGATCTCCTCTTTGGATATGCAACTCCTTAAGGAAAATCTAGTCAGAGCTTTGGATTCCTGGTAACTTTATCTGATCTTAACACTGACTTACTCTGTGACTATGGGAAGAATTACTGCTTTCTCTTGCTTTAGATTTCCTTACTGTGGCAGAGAAAGCTGTTCGTCTGGTTAAATAGCCCTTTAATAATCTGAAAAATATGCATACTAACCACATTTAGTATACGATCTCATGGAGTTTGTTAACCATCTGCCCTCATTCATGATTTTCCTGTGGAGCAATCTAATCTGTAGGTTAGACATTATTCCCCTTGGGAGATGAATAGCCTCTTCATGTTATAAACTCTGATTAATTTATAAAATATTCATAGAAAAAGCAAGCACAATAATGATGGATAAGGACAAAATATCTAATAATAATTGTAATTTTCTTATGTTTTTCTTTCACAGTATTTGCATAACTCTCATCTGAAGCCAGATCTGACTTTCCTAATAGAGATAATTCCTCCTACTGAATCAAACAGAAGTTCTTACACTAACATTTATGTTCTCCTGAAATAGATGAGAAAGAATAAATTTTTCTAAAAGTCATGATTTAGGGGGAGTGTTCCTAAAGTCAGGCTACTTCCCAATCATCACTGGAATGTGAGAGCTCCTTTTTATTCAAGATTGTGGCTGATTCTACATCTTTTACTTATGTCTACATAAGTCACATTAGAAAATAATAGGAAGAAGAGAGTGAGAACAGGGCTCAACTTTCTTGCTTATTTGCCTAGAGAGTAACTTCTGGCACTTTCTCTTTCCTAAACTTAAACCGTTCTGTTTCTAGTCCTAAACTTCTCGTTTCACAATATTCCTGTCAAATGGGTACCTGAACACATGTATGACGTATGATTTGTTAATTGTTTATGAATGGTTTGTGACAAAATTTAAATCCTCCCTTCCTCTATAATTTAATCAGTAAATTCAGGGAATATACATTTTTACATACTTTATTTTGCAGTATATGCCAGGGCACCATTCTAGAAGGGGAAAAAAAAAAAAAGCAACAGTGAGTCTCTAGTATATATTTGGCACTGTGTTAGGTTTGTTTACATACTTTATTAATATAAATAAGTTAATTTCCTGTATTTTCCTGTTTGCAGATCACATAAGTAGATAGATATATAGCAGGATTGGAGGGAGATTTGTTTGTTTTTCTGTCTTTTTTTCCTCCCTTTCTGTTGGTAAAACTCTTGTTGAAAGTTTAGTTTGAAGCTTTCTGCTTTTGGACTAGAATGTCTGTCAGGGGAACCCATGGATTTGCTAGGCTGTTATATCACATTCACAACTATTTGCAAACCAGTTTGAAGTGAAGGCTGCTAAAAATAGTGATTTATAATCTTTGCTCTATATTAGAGTACAGAATGAGTGTTTGGCACTTAATAGAAACTGGGTGATTCTGGTTTGTTTGTTTTTTTGGCCCCTAGTCTTAATCTTTTTTGTTTCATGGAATACTTTGGCATTATGGTGAAACTTTGTGGACTCCTTTTTTGATTAATGTTTGTATATGTAAAAAAGTACATAAATTATAAAGAAACAAATTGTGTTGATATGTAGTTATCAAAATATCTTTAAATGTGTGAAATAGCACATGTAGTTTTTATTAACATAGTAAATAAATCTTTCTATCAGTGGGTCTTATAATTATGATAATTTTTAAATGATCATGTGTTTAAATAGTATTTCAAGTTATTTGTAACAAGTGTAATATTATATGAAAATATCTATGATTTCTACTGGTGACAAAGTCTATTTTACTAAGTCTGCTATTACTGTTGTGGCTTACATTCATAATTGAAGGATGGTGGATTTGCCAGAGGCTAGTGAAAATAAAGCGGAGAAGGCAGTGGCAACCCACTCCAGTACTCTTGCCTGGAAAATCCCATGGACGGAGGAGCCTGGTGGGCTGCAGTCCATGGGGTCGCTAAGAGTCAGATACGACTGAGCGTCTTCACTTTCACTTTTCACTTCCATGCATTGGAGAAGGAAATGGCAACCCACTCCAGTGTTCTTGCCTGGAGAATGCCAGGGACGGGGGAGCCTGGTGGGCTGCTCTCTGTGGGGTCGCACAGAGTCGGACATGATTGAAGCGACTTAGCAGCAGCAGCAGCAGTGAAAATAAAGATATACTTTTTTTAGTCTAAATCCCAGATTCCCTGAATCTGTCATAGACCCTGCCTTAGAGATATAACCCAGTCTGCTGCTGCTGCTGCAGACTACACACTGATTTCTTCCAGTGGGATAGTGGCAGAGCACATTGTTCAACTGTAAGAACTGTAACAAGTTTCTGGTTTTTAGGATAATCTCTGTCCTGAAATCCAACCCTCTGTGGTCAGGCCCAAGCACAAACTTTACTTTGGTCCATGACTAACCCAGAGTCTGACACAGAGTAAGTGCCCACTCAGTGTTTGTTGAATGAATGTTTCTCTGGAGAAATTAGAGGGAAGAGATCAAGTTCAAAGCTTAGATCTTAGATGTGGCTATTTACTGATCCTAAATACTGAGGAGTAACATTGAGCCCTGACTTAAAACTAATCTGTGCAGATAATGTTGTGAAATCACCTTTACATTTAGAATTTCCCAAAGCAGGCATTCTTTTGACTTATTCTGTATGGTGTAGTGATATATACTGGTTAGTGACATTGTTACTGTTGTAGTTGCTAAGTGATATCCAGCTCTTTGCAGTCCCATGGACTTTTTAGCATGCCAGGCTCCTTTGTCTTCCACTGTCTCCTGGAGTTTCCTCAAATTTATGACTGTTGAGTCAGTGATGCTATCTAACCATCTCATCCACTATTGCCCCCTTCTGCCCCTGCCTTCCGTCTTTCCCAGCATCAGGATCTTTTCCAGTGAGTCGGCTCCTCGTGTCAGGTGGCCAAAGTATTGGAGCTTCAGCTTCATCATCAGTCCTTCCAATGACTATTCAGGGTTGATCCTTTAGGATTGACTGGGTTGATCTCCCTGCAGTCTAAAGGGATTCTCAAGAGTCTTCTCCAGCACCACAATTCAAAAGCATGCATTTTTCAATGCTCAGCCTTCTTTATGATCTATTTCTCACATCTGTACAGGATTACTGGAAAAACCATAGCTTTGACTAGACAGACCTTTTTGACAAAGTGATGTCTCAGTCTTTTAATACTTAAAGTTAGCTTTTCTTCCAAGGAGCAAGCATCTGTTAATTTTATGGTTATTTACATAAATTGCAGTAATCCTGCATCAGAAAGTTTTGGTACACGAGGACTTCCCTGGCTAAGACTCTAAGCTCCCTAGTTCAGGGGTCCCAGGTTTGATCCCTGATCAGGGAACTAGAGCCCACATGCTGCAACTCGGATCTGGTGCAGCCAAATAAATAGTTGTTGTTTTTTTTTTTTTTTTAAGAAAGTCATGGTACGGTTTCTTGAAAAAATTCTATTTCTAGCACTGTCTTCCACATTAGAACTGTTTACATAATCTAGGTAGAGTTCGCTACCAAATTATTAATAAAACTGATCTTGTTTTCATTTAGAATAGAGTTGGCAAACTTCTTAGGTAAAGGGCCTAATAGTAAATATTCAGCTCTGCGGGTCATACAGTTTCTGTTGCAACTATTCAGCTCTGCAGTTGTAGCACAAAAATGGCCATAGGCAGTACAGAAGTGAATGAGCATGGCTGTGTTTCAGTAAAACTTTTAATTATAAAAACAGACTGTGGGCCATTTTTGACTTGTAAGCTGTAGTTTGCTGACCCTTGCTATAGGAATTCTGCTAGTTCTTGAATCCAGCCCTTCCTCCCACTGTGGGCTAGATATATCCTCCCTCAAGCTTCAAAGATCTTTACATGAAGGGTGATGTGGCTGCCCTGTTATCTGTGGGAAAGCCTTAATGTACAGCAGATGACATGATTAATGCCAGCAGTATTTGATTCACTTTAACCTAGAAGTTCATAGAGCTTGCCTCTTAGAGCACTACTTTATTAAATGCCACAGTGGTAGAAGCAGATAAAGATAACAAATATGAAGTATGCTTGCTCATTTAGCTTTGGAACTGGACATTGGTATGCCAGTGGAAAATTGCTGTTATTGTTCAGTCACTCAGTTGTGTCTGACTCTTTGTGACCCCATGGGCTGCAGTGTGCCAGCCTTCCCTATCCTTCACTATTTCCTAGAGTTTGCTCAGACTTATGTCCATTAAGTCAATGATGCCATCCAACCATCTCATCCTGAGTATAGGGTTGTATTGAGGGAAATTATTGTAGGCCCATGGATGAGGGGAAACAGGAATAGAAGGCAAAGGAAAAATTCTTGTCCCTTTTTTTTTTTTTAAACTCAGATACTTCCTATAGTACTCAGTCAAATTTGAGTTAGATTTTTGAAATTTGAAGAGTATATATGATTGCAGCTTCTACTATTTAGGTTGTTGCATAGCTTAAGAAGCAGTGTCCATCTCCTCTTTCACCCTGGGATGCTTAGTAAATCTACCAGCAATAAGGAAGTAGAATAGAAGGGGATTGAGTAGGAGTTTCTAAAACTGCACTTCCAGGAGACTTTCATCTTTAAAACACTAGCACATGCACACCAGCACCCAGATATTGTCTCCTTCAAGACATTCATGTTGGAAAAACACTTGATTAGATTTATCCTCCATATCTCCGTCCTGCCACCCCTTCCCGCTGACACACATTTCCACTTCTTTTGTGTGCTTCCTTAATAGCAGAGTTGATCTGTCCAAGCAGGCATCTACTGGAACACTGAAGAACAAGGCTAGCAGTGTGTACTGGGAGGTGAGTCAGCAGAAATGGAGCCAGATTTTGTGAATCTGGGTAAAAATCACAGGAGCAGATACTACATTCTATATCTTGAAAGCAGTTTGGAGACACTTAGGCACTTACTAGCCAGGGTGGTGGTAGTGTGGGTATTTATGTCCATATTTAGATTCTGTGTTTGAATGGGGAATTTTGAGTGACTAAGATGAAGTGATTTATCTAGGAACTGAATATGTAGCAGTGTTGGAAAAATTACAAATGCTGCATTTTAAATGCCAGCTCTATTTTCCTCTTTTTTGTTATAGCTTCTTTTGACATAGAAACTTTGGGAAAGGATAAACAGCTAAGGAAATAGGTTTTGGCCTACCCTGATGGGCTCAAGAGGGAGGCACTGTATTTTGTCTCCAGCTGTTTTCATTTTGACTCAGCTTATTTAATATGGGTGCTGTGGCTGGAAACCAGGACCTATCTGCAAATTATTAGGCAATCTCCTGCTCCCCATCCTCATTTTGCTCTTGTACTGTATTGGCTCTAAGGAGGTGCCATCTTTCCCTAGCCCTACTGCCCACTGTCAAGTAGATATTAAGGCAGCCACTGTGTGTGTGTTTTCACTCTGGAATGTAGATATTTAAAGTCTCCTCCTTTTCTGGGGACATCAGTCATTTTTAATTGAATAGCATTGCTGCTACCAAGTTGCTTCAGTCGTGTCCGACTCTGTGCAACCCCATAGACGGCAGCCCACCAGGCGCCCCCGTCCCTGGGATTCTCCAGGCAAGAACCCTGGAGTGGGTTGCCATTTCCTTCTTCAATGCATGGAAGTGAAAAGTGAAAGGGAAGTCGCTCAGTCGTGTCTGACTCTTAGCGACCCCATGGACTGCAGCCTACCCGGCTCCTCTATCTGTGGGATTTTCCAGGCAAGAGTACTGGAGTGGGGTGCCATTTGATTACAAAGGGGCAGTTATCATAAACAGAGAGTTTGGGAAGTATTGTTCCTCATTATTGGAGATATTCAGTGATTACTGGGCAGTTGTGAGTATAATAAAGGTGGTATAGTTTTAGGTAAAGCTAAGTTTCAGTATAATGAGCTGAAAAGCCAGCATGTATTTGCTACCCTCAGTACACTCTCATCTTCTCACATACCTTTTCTCGATATGTTCTGGCAAATTCGATATGTTCTGGCAGCCGTCTGTTGGAACTTTAGGGAAACTGGGGGTAATTTTTTTCATCAGTTTAGGCACTAGTTACTAAATTTTTCTATATACTTTCAAGGTGTGTAAGTTAGTAGATATGAGGAACATGGAGATGGTCTAAGAGAGCCAGTGAAAAATGAAAAACATGGCGACCTATAAAGTCAAAGTTTAAAATAGTTTTAGTAATAGTTCTAGAGGAAAGGCATGAGAGTTAATCTCTTTATAATTTCTAAATTATTTTAGGCCTATCGTTATGGAATGTCTGGGGTCTTGGTGCTTTCTACCTCCTAAAAAAGTGGAAAGATATAGAAGTATTTTACATTATAAAACAAAAAATATTAGTTGTATTTGTTTTAAATCCAAAGTATCTTTAGCCTTCAGTTTGTCTGATGCATAATCTTCAGTTTAAAGTATAGTGTAAAATACAGAATAGGACATAAAAGTCATCTTTGGGAAGTAAAAGAACTATATGTAAGCAGATAAGGAAAAATACTTTTGACAGGATGAGAGCTTTATTTTACCATCTTTGATACACTTCTAAATTGACAAGTATTTGACATCTTTCCATCAAAACAAAATACTAAGATGTGTAGTGTTTTTCAAAATTTCACAGGAGTTTTTTTTTTTAATTTATTCAGATAGTTATTGAGCATCTGCTGTGTGCTAGGGCTCATTGCCAGGTATTGGATGCATCAATTATGATTTTGTGGTTCTAAGTGATAAGAAACCCAACCTACCTGAGTTTTAGCAAAAAGGGAAGTTCACTGGATGGCAGAATTAGGCAATTCAGGATCTGGCTTCTCTCCATCATCATCGTTGCTTTCTCTGTGTTGTCTACTTTGAGAAAGACTCTTCCTGGTTATAGGATGACCACTAGATTGTCATAGATGGTTCCTAGAATTGTGTCTCCAGGTTTAAATTCACAAATCTTTGTCCAAGCATTCCCATCTGACAAGTCCTGGGATTCACTCTGATTGGACTATCTTAGGTCACCTATCACTGCCTTTCCTACCCTCCTCTTCCCCAGTCTGTGGCCTGGGAGAGTGATGTGCTAATTGGTTCAGGTTAGGCATGTGGTATCTGATGGCATGTTGTATGAAGGGTGAAGATCATACAGGTCAAATGATACTGACTCTCCAAATGAAAATGGTCCCTGTCCAGAGCAGGAGATTGCACAGTGGAAAGACAAACAACATTTGGGAGTTTGTTTTCTAATCTCTCATTTGATCCTTACCATAAGTTAGAAATTAAGTACGTTTTATTAGAAAGTTCCTTAATCTCATGAAGAATCTCTTAGGGTCAATGCATTCACCTTAACTTAGAGTTAAGGTACAAGGAGGAGCTAAAAAATTTTTTTTTACTAAAGTTTTTTTTTTGGGGGGGTGGTGCTAGGCCGCACGATTTGTGAGATTTTAGTTCCTTGACCAGGGATCGAGGGTCAAGGATCCCTGGTCAAGGGAATCTGTTCCTGCTGCCCCCTGCAGCAGAAACAGGAATCCTAACCACTGAACCGCCAGGAAGTCCCCAGGAGCAGCTAGAATTAACTCCCCTTATACGTAATATGATTCGTGGTCTAGTGCATCCTCTATTGTTCTACTCTAGCCCAAACCAAAACCTAAGTAGTCTGTCAGTGATATGCCCAGTAAGAAGGAGTTCAGTCTTTATGAAAGATGAAATTAAATTCCTGCCTGGCAGGAGTGTAGTGCATGGCGAGGGTGGAAGAAGTGTTTTTGTTTACATTCAGGTATGACTATTTTATACACTAGGTAACATAATGTTGTCAGTAAGTGCACAGATCTAGAGCCAAAATGCCTTGGTTTAAATCCTGTTTTTGCCCTGTCCCAGACGTGTCATCTCAGTCAAGTCATTTAACCCAGCTGTGCCTCAATTTCTTCATCTGCAAAATAGAGTTAATAATATTACCTACCTCATAAGATTGTTGTTATTTAATATATACAAAATTATTTAATATATACAAAAGGTTTAGGGACTTCCCTGGTGGTCCAGTGGCTTAGACTTCATGCTTCTAGTGGAGGGGGCCCAGGTTCGATCCATGGTCAAGGAACTAGATCCCACGTGCTGCAAGAGTTCATATGCCACAACTAAGAGATCCCACATGCTGCAGTGGAGATCAAAGATCTGTGTACTGCAACTAAATAAATAAAAAATGTTTTTAAAATATATATGCAAAAGGTTTATAACTTTCTGGCACATAGAAAATACTCTGTGTTAGTTTTGAATACATGCATGCTAAGTCACTTCAGTCATATCCTACTCTTTGTGAACTATGGACCATATCCCTCAAGCCTCCTTGGTCCATGGGATTCTCCAAGCAAGAATACTGGAGTGTGTTGCCATTCCCTTCTCCAGGGGATCTTCCCAACCCAGGGATTGAACCCGTGTCTCTTAGGTCTCCTGCATTGGCAGGCGAGTTCTTTACAACTAGCGCCATCTGGGAAGTTCACATTAGCTATAATTTTTATCATCACTCTTATCATCATAATCTTTGGGACAGTGATAGAGAAATGTGGATTATGTGATAGTGCAATGAAACAGGTTTATGTCTGAATACTGTAATCATTACTGTAATACTGTAATCATTACAGTCTAATACTATAATCACTAAGAATTCTAAATATATTTTTTATTCAGTTTTCTAAAGATAAACTCTTGTGTGTTTTATATTGTCCTAATGTAGAGTATTATGAGTGGATCTCAATGAGGAGAAAGGGTTCTAGTGGTATGTTACATTGGTATATGGTGACATCTATTCTGATCAGTATTTTCGGTACTAATGTGACTATGCCAAAGCCTTTGACTGTGTGGATCACAATAAACTGTGGAAAATTCTGAAAGAGATGGGAATACCAGACCACCTAACCTGCCTCTTGAGAAATCTGTATGCAGGCCAGGAAGCAACAGTTAGAACTGGACATGGAACAACAGACTGGTTCCAAATAGGAAAAGGAGTCCGTCAAGGCTGTATATTGTCACCCTGCTTATTTAACTTCTATGCAGAGTACATCATGAGAAACGCTGGACTGGAGGAAACACAAGCTGGAATCAAGGTTGCTGGGAGAAATATCAATAACCTCAGATATGCAGATGACACCACCCTTATGGCAGAAAGTGAAGAGGAGCTAAAAAGCCTCTTGATGAAAGTGAAAGAAGAGAGCGAAAAAGTTG
>SJYT01003350.1:23952-93956 GCA_006410635.1 Cephalophus harveyi
GATTCATGGGGTCGCAAAGAGTCGGACACGACTGAGCGACTGAACTGAACTGAATGTGGATGGAGACATGAAAACCATGCTTTTCAAGTTTATAGGTTACATAAAATTGTGACTGCAAAATGATACATGGCAGTCACAATTTGAAATTATTTTAACAGATTAGAACAAACAGATCAATCAAGATGGACTTTTGTAAAGCAATTATCCTTCAATAAAAAAAAATTTTTTTAAGACAGACTTTAACAGGATTATGACCAATAAAATGAATAAGTATATTTCTATACATTCTTTGCTTGAATGACCCGATATGCTAAAATGAAATGCCTCCTAAGGTCACCTAGTCCTTTTTCAGATACTCTCATTTCTCAAAAGTATTTTATTATGTTTAGTTAAAATTTGTGTCTCTGCATCCTCCAACTAGTGATTCATTTTCTATTATCTAGAGTGTCACAGAGTAAGTGTCTGCCCTATTCAACATGACAGGCATTCAGATATTTAGAGATAGGTATTAGGTACCTTCTTGTATAGTAAGTACAGTGTCATATTTTACCATATACTATAGTGGTTAAGAATATGTAGTCTGCAGACAGGCTGACTGAATTTGATTCCTAGCACCACTTACTAGTTGTGTGCCTTTTATTTTCTGCACCTCAGTTTTAATAGTGATAAAAATAGTACATGTATGTCAGAGGGTTGTGTATGTTAAAAGAGTTTTAATATTAAAAAATTTTTTTGACATACAGGTGTTATATAAATGCTGACAGTAGTAGTAGTAATAATATTTTTTTTCTTCATCTTTGCTTTACATCAGACTCTAGAAGAGTTCTTGCTACAACAGTGATTCTTTAATGGGGTAGGGATAGAATGGGGAAGATGCAGCGAGCATACCTCATTTTATCATAATTTTACATGAAAAGTACACTTTTCACAGTTGTAATCATGGAGGAAAACCTGACAAAATCTTTTGACTGTAGAGGATACATAGGAAACAGATGGGCAGATGATGGCAACTACTACTTCTATGAAATAATAACAGTAGCTGATGTTTACAAAGTAATGCTCAAAATTCTTTAAGCCAGGCTTCAGCAATACGTGAACCTATTTTTGTTGACTGTGTGGATCACAATAAACTGAGGAAAATTCTGAAAGAGATGGGAATACCAGACCACCTCACCTGCCTCTTGAGAAACCTATATGCAGGTCAGGAAGCAACAGTTAGAACTGGACATGGAACAACAGACTGGTCCCAAATAGGAAAAGAAGTACATCAAGGCTGTATATTGTCACCTTGCTTATTTAACTTATATGCAGAGTACATCATGAGAAATGGTGGGCTGGATGAAGCATAAGCTGGAATCAAGATTGCTGGGAGAAATATCAATAAGCTCAGATATGCAGATGACACCACCCTTACGGCAGAAAGTGAAGAAGAACTAAAGAGCCTCTTGATGAAAGTGAAAGAGGAGAGTGAAAAAGTTGTCTTAAAGCTCAACATTCAGAAAACGAAGATCATGGCATCTGGTCCCATCACTTCATGGCAAATGGATGGGGAAACAGTGGAAACAGTGGCTGACTTTATTTTTCTGGGCTCCAAAATCACTGCAGATGGTGATTATAGCTATGAAATTAAAAGATGCTTACTCCTTGAAGGAAAGTTATGACCAACCTAGACAGTATATTAAAAAGCAGAGACATTACTTTGTCAACAAAGGTCCGTCTAGTCAAGGCTATGGTTTTTCCAGTGGTCATGTATGGATGAGAGCTGGACTATAAAGAAAGCTGAACACCGAAGAATTGATGCTTTTGAACTGTGATGTTAGAGAAGACTCTTGAGGGTCCCTTGGACTCCAAGGAGGTCCAACCAGTCCATCCTAAAGGAGATCAGTCCTGGGTGTTCATTGGAAGGACTGATGTTGAAGTTGAAACTCCAATACTTTGGCCACCTGATGCAAAGAACTGACTCATTGGAAAAGACCCTGATGCTGGGAAAGATTGAGGGCAGGAGAAGGGGACGACAGAGGATGAGATAGCTGGTTGGCATCACTGACTTGATGGATGTGAGTCTGAGTGAACTCCGGGAGATGGTGATGGACAGGGAGGCCTGGGGTGCTGCAGTTCATGGGGTCGCATAGAGTTGGACACGACTGAGCGACTGAACTAAACTGATGTTTATAAGCACATACTGTGTACACAGATATTGAGCTAAGGCTTTACATAGATTATTCCTTTTAAACCTAATTTGTTAGATGATGAATCTAAGACTTGGAGAGATAAAGAATTTTCCAAAATTTTCATGGCTAGTAAGTGGTAGAAATGGACTTCATACTTACATAATATGATTTTAGGGTCTCACCTCATTTTAATCAATGCAGTATGCAAACAGTGTAAGGTTAAAGATTTTTGCTTTTCTCAAAATGGAACATGAATAAAAAAGCTATTGAGAAGCATTGCCTTAGACATTTGGTTAGAGGTGTTTATATAAGTCAGACGGAGAGATTTTATTGAAGAATGTATTTGCTCAACTGAAATACAGGTAAAATATGTTGGTATTACTATTATTTACCAATGGACTTTGTAATGTGTCAATACTAATACTAATGGTTGCCTTGATTCTTACTTTGTTCATAAATTTTACTTTAGCTTTAAATAGCTAGTCAGATATTCATTCTCCTGCTTCAAGTTCTCTCTCTGATATTTTATGTATGGTTTTTTAAATCTAGTGGAATAGATTCAATGTCACAGTATGTAGTGACCCCAGATGTTGTTTGACTTCAGAATATCTTTAGAACTTCCCTGGTGGTCCATTGGTTATGAATCCACCTGCCANAGTCAGATATTCATTCTCCTGCTTCAAGTTCTCTCTCTGATATTTTATGTATGGTTTTTTAAATCTAGTGGAATAGATTCAATGTCACAGTATGTAGTGACCCCAGATGTTGTTTGACTTCAGAATATCTTTAGAACTTCCCTGGTGGTCCATTGGTTATGAATCCACCTGCCAATGCAGGGGACATGGGTTCAATCCCCGGTCCAGGAAGATACCGCTGAGCCCACGCTCTCTAGAGCTCTTGCTCTGCAACAAGAGAAGCCACCACAATGAGAAGCCTGCGTACCACAACTAGAGAAAACCCTCGCACAGCAACAAAAACCCAGCACAATCAAAAGGAAACCAAAAAAAAGACTGGATGTCTTGAACAAAAGAAATTTAAAAAAATTTTTAAATCACAATGGCAGTATTTACCTACTTTGCTTCTTTCTATATGATGATATCTACCATATCATAGTATGGTATGGTATGTATGTTTGGCTGGTAGTATGTTTGGCTGGTTAAGTTGAGTCATACAACCTAAACATACAACATGATTCAGTACTTCAAGAATTAAGCAGTTAAAATCAGAGCAGAATTTATGTAATGTATATTTTACCACAATGTAAACAAAACAAATAAAATGCAAAGCAAAATCAGAGTGGAGGAGAGATGGATGATAAAGTGGTATGAGGAAACGAGAGTGAATGATATGTTTATCTTAAGTCTGATGATTTCACAAGGGTATAATGTTAAAACATTAAATTATACACTTTAAGTATACATTTATTGTATGTCAATTATATGTCATTCAGTAAAGCTGAAAAAATATAGCCCACATATCCCCTCTGCCCCTGACCCTTGTACACACAGAGCAAAGACTTCTGAGAAGTTCCTATAAAGATGTCTTTGGATGTGTTAAGTATTATTCTATTAAACTTTAAAAAATTTTAACTTGAAGTTATGGAAAGTAACTGGTGAGAATATGGCATGACATTTATCCCCTTGATTTATTATGGCATCCTTAAAACTCTACTTTGTAACATGAAGGAAATGTACAGGTAACTTAAACGCCACCTATTTGTAATGTCAGGAGAGAGGAACAGAGAAATAAAGAATTTTTTTATTGCTTAAGTTGAAAGCTTGTCAGGAAATCCTAGTAAAACTTTTCTGACAGGAAGGATCTGTATAGCTGGCAAATCCGGCAGCTTTGGAATCAGGCCAATAACCATGTCAGTTCTATTTGGTCCTTGGACCTTGCTACTTTCAGTATCTGACCTTTTTATTTCACTGTTCATTTAGGGTGGTCTGACTTAAGCTTGCAAAAACTTAAGGAACCTATGCTATGGAAAGAATGTTCTTAATTGAAGGAAGCAGTAGCAGTAATGATGAGACAGTTTCTTTTACTAAAAATTCGTGGATTTCTGGGAGACAGCGTCCTGGTTTTCCCACTTAATAGCTGTGTGACCTCTGAATAGGTTGCTTAACCTCCCTGATCCTTAGTTTTCTCACTTGTATATTGGAACTAAAAATACCTGCTTCTCAGGTTATATGGGTTAAATGAGAATAATGTATATAAAGTAACCAGCATAGTGTCTGTCACTGGTGATATTGAAGAAAAATAGTCATTATTATGATTGTTGCTGTTACTATCTTACCTCTTGCAACACATTTAGATTGCTAACACATCTTAGAATATATGTATCATCTACACTGATTCAGAGTTAGGAAGGAGAGAGAATCTATTTTTAGAGATCCCAAAAGACAACCTTTGATGAAGGCCTGTCTGTATAGAAAATGGTTATTGGACATTAAAAAAAATACATTTATTAGGCTTGTATTAGGTCTTAGTTGAGGCATGCGGGGTCTTCATTGCAGTCCGTGGGCTTCTCTTGCTAAGGCCCTTGGCCTTAGTGGTTGGCTGCTCCAGTTCAGTTGCCCCTTGGCATGTGCAATCTTAGTTCCCCAACCAGAGATCAAACACTCTTCCCCTCCATTGGAAGGCGGATTCTTAAGCACTGGACCACCAGGCATGTCCCCAAGCATGTTTAAAAGTAAACTTTTTACCTTGAAAAAAAAAAAGCAAAACTTTCAAAAAAGGAATATTAAAATGAATCCCTTTATGACCCACTCAGTTTCATTTGGGCTTCCCTGGTGGCTCAGCGGTAAAGAATCCACCTGCAGTGCAGGAGATGCAGGAGACATGGGGAAGATCCCTGGGTGGGAAGATCCCCTGGAGGAGGGCATGGCAACCCACTCCAGTATTCTTGCCTGGAGAATCCCATGGACAGAGGAGCCTGGTGGGCTACAGTCCATAGGATTGCAGAGTCGGACACAACTGAAGAGACTGAGCACGCACTCACACAGCTTCATACATTGATGAAATTTTGCCATATTTGCTTTACCTTTTTGTATGTAATATAAATTTTTTTTTCTTTTCTTTTTTTGCTAAGGATAAGTTGCAGTGATCAGAGATCATAACCCTTTGTCCCTAGATACTTTAGCATTAAAAACAAGGACAGTCTTTTGCAGAACAGTGTAATTATCAACTTCAGGAAGTTTATTTTAACATTGATACATACTATTATCTGATACAGCCCATATTTTAATTTTACTGGTTGTCCTAATAACTATCTTTTATAACGATTTCTCCCCCAGTCTAGAATTATGCATTACATTTAGTTGTCATTTCTTCGGTCTTTTAACCTGGAACAGTCCTTCAGCCTTTCATTGTTTTTCATGATTGACATTTTTTTTTTGAAGAATTACAGGCTTCTTTTGTAGAACATCTTTTAGTTAAGGTTTGTCTAATTGTTCTTCATAAATACATATATGTTATGTGTTTTTGGCAGATAATATGACCCCAGTGCCTTGTATCAGGAAGCATTATTGGTGATGTTAATTAGCTTTAATTATTTAGGTAAGAGTTTTTTTTTTTCACTTTAAAAGGTAACTTTTGTAATTAATAAGTCATTGATGGAGAGAGAGTTTGAAACTGTGTAAACTCCTGTTCCCAAACAAAATTTCCCCCAGTGGTTTTAGAATCTTAAGGAGCATTTTTATATCATAAATGTGGTTTCCTTAACCTTGATTGAAGAAATCTGCTTGAGAAAATAGCTTTTACTGTAAAAATTATAATACCTTATACACAGTACATACTCAATATTATTGACTGCCTGATCTTTGAGCTACTTGACACCATTTGCTGATTATATTTCTCGTAATGGATTTTGTCTGCTTACTCTGAGAAATTAACAGATATTTGCAGCAAAATCTTATTGTTTGCAAATTAGAAACTGTCATTAATTGGACTGATTAGGCGTTCTTAGCAGGCCACTCAGATCAGTGAGATGAGAGTAGTAAATCTGAATTCTCAGTATTTGAAAAGAATAATTAATAACAATCATGAAAATCACTCATCATCATCACTGGAAAAACTTATTAAATATATAATTCTCTCCTTCCTTTTTTTTTTTAATTTGTGATGAAAGGACATTTGAATTTGAATATGTGATGAAAGGAAGTTTCTGGATGATATTCATCTTTCACTTTAGACTCTGACATTTTTTTCATATCAGGCTAAGACTTAGCCATGACTCATGAGGTGTCTCCTTCAATCTCTAAGAATTAGGTCAGGTTTCTTGTAGATCTTGTCACATTGCTCTTTGGAATTTAGCCAGAGGAAAGAAAATAAGGCATGATTGCAATTGTTTAAATAAATATCTTATTCAGGAGGGCTTAGTAGAGGCAGAGTAGAAAGTCCTCATTCTGTCTAGAATTTTGTTTTGTTTACCACTTGTGTTCTGAGGATCTTTTTTCCATCTGTCATTATATCTTGGACAGAGGTGGCAGTTGATCATTGAAGTTCCTCTCTCTCCAATTCCTGGCTGATAGCTAAAATTTTATCATTATCAAGAAATCAATTTATTTGTGAAAATATGTCACCTAAACACAAAACATCAAATATTCAGAACTTTTCTGTAATAGTTGCTAAATGTTTTCTTCTAAATGAGAAAACAGTAAATAAATTTTCCTTGGGGGAAGAAGCCTGGGTGGGATTTTAGTAGTTGGGGATTGTGCACAAGTTTAAGGTGCTAAGATTCTAAAAGAGGAAGGGGAAATGAGTATTGAAAAAGGAAAAGGAAAAGCATTTAAAAGATACAAGTATGTTTGTTGTTTAGTTTCTAAGTTGTGTCTGACTCTGAGACCCCCTGGGCTGTAACAGCTTGCCAAGCTCCGCTATCCATGGGATTTCCCAGTCAGGAGTACTGGGGTGGGTTGCCATTTCCTTCTCTAGGCATCTTCCCAAACCAAGGATCAAACCCGAGTCCCCTGCTTTAGCAGGCAGATTATTTACTGCTGAGCTACCAGAGAAGCTCACAAGTTTACTTACTCTACAATTTTCATACCTCTAACTCTGGACAAGTAGTCTTTGAAATATACAGAGCATTTAGAGTTAAGAAATCCAGACTTTGTTAACCAGTGTTTGCTAATGGCCATCTTTTTTTCTTTTTTAAAAAAGACTCTTTTCTCCATCTGTACCAAAGACATACCTTTCACATTTCCTTGCATCTGTCGGACCTCCAGGTCTCCTAGGGATGTGATGTAAGAGTAGTGAAAGTCTGTATAACTAACTTTCTCAGCCAAGTTCTTCCAGTGTTTTGCATGCAGTCAGGGTATGAAATAAATAGTATTGTTTGTGCATCAATTTCCAAGGTCCAGGTGATTAATTGTGGCCATTGTTCCACAGAGAGGCATTTCAGTGTTTCTACTAGAGCCTGGTTTTTGTGACACTTTGCTCTTTTTTGTCAGATGCATTTGGTTCATCTTTGTGAAGTGTGTGCTTTGCCCTGTCATTGAGAAATTTTTCTCCCCAGTGAGAAAAAAATTCTTTTCACTTTCTATGACCAGCTAAAAGAAGATGGATGCACAGAATTCAGCCAAAGTCAACACGAGGAAGAGGAGGAAAGAGACACCTGGACCCAATGGGGCAACAGAAGAAGATGGAATTCCTTCAAAAATGCCACGCTGTGCAATTGTAAGTAAGGAAGAGATTTCTTTGTTGAACTCTTAACCTTGCAGGGAGAAGGTAGAAAGTGATATAACACTGATGATATCAATATTACTTCTTATCAAGTCTTCTTAAATAATGGAAAGAAGGAGTAGTAAGTGTGAATAGTGACTTTCCAACAGTTGTTGGAAATCTTATGCAGATTATAATTCAGAGTTCAGTTGTAAGAACTTTACACTGGAATTGAAAAAAGAATGTTAGGAAAGCTTGGAGTTTGTATGTATATTAGGCAAAAAATGATAAAATTCAAACTAATGAAATAGAGAAATGGTAGCTCCAGACAGTGATCTGATCTTGGTATCATCTCTTGTTTAGTTTTCTGTATCTTACTGTCTATTCTATCACTGCTCTACTCCATTACTAATTATATCTTAGATGAGAACCTTTTTCTACTACTGCCTACCTTATGTTCCTTTGTCTCTGAAGTGTTATCTTTGTATTTCCTTACCACTTACAAACTGATGAAAGACAGCTTTCCAAACTCTTCATCCTGTCTCAGATTGGTACCCTTCCTGAAGCTTCCCCTGGAAAGCGTATCAAAGAATATTTATAGATAATTGGAGTTACTCTTGGTACACAGTGTTATTATGAAATCCATGTTTTAAAATCCCAGTAACAGAATTACATGTTTCTGTATTTTTGTACCTATATTAACCCACTAGCCATTGATCAAACTGCAGTGTCCACTGGTTACTTTTGGAGCTTCATAAGCCAGAAGGAAGAAATTTCTACTCTGACATAAGTAACAGTTGTTCCAAGCCAATATACTACCTTGAGCAGTAAAAGCAACTGGACTTCACAAATGGGAGGTTTCTGCTCCAGGACTAATGTTAATGATGATGCTGAGGGCAAGTGTGTTCATTTCCTGTTTCTCTGTAACAAATTACCACAAATTTAATGAATGGCCTAAAACAATACAGATATATTATCTTATAGTTTTGGGGATTAGAAGTCTGAAATGGGTCTCAGAAAGCCAAAGTCAAGTGTTGGTAGGGCTGGAGGTTCTAGGGGAGAACTGTTTCCTTATATTTTCCAGCTACTAGAGGTTTACTTATATTGCTTTGCTTGGGGGACCAGCTAGCAGTCACTACACTCTGACCACTGCTTCTGTCATCACATCTCCTTCTGAATCTCCTGCCTCTTTCTTTCACTTGTAAAGACTTGTGATTACATTGGATAGACGTACTTAGCTATTCCAGGACAATCTATCTCAAAATCCTTTAATCACATTTGCAAAGCCCATGTTGCCATGTAAGATAGCATAGTCACAGGTTCGAGAACATAAGATGTACACATCCTTGCTGCTGCTGCTGCTAAGATGCTTCAGTCATGTCCGACTCTGTGCGACCCCACAGACGGCAGCCCATTGGGCTCCGCCATCCTTGGGATTCTCCAGGCAAGAACACTGGAGTGGGTTGCCATTTCCTTCTCCAATGCATGAAAGTGAAAAGTGAAAGTGAAGTCACTCAGTTGTGTCTGACTCAGTGACCCCATGGACTGCAGCCTACCAGGCTCCTCCGTCCATGGGAGTTTCCAGGCAAGAGTACTGGAGTGGGATGCCATTGCCCTCTCCAGTACACATCCTTAGGAGAACGTTATTCTTTATACCACAGCAGGTAAACTCAGAAAATGACTCAGCAGTCAACAAAACAGGGCATTGTTAATTTCTGAATGTTTCTTAGAGAATTCAGGTTAAGGAGATGGTGGTAGGCACAAGTTCAGCATTCTCACTTATAGTAGGGACAAGCTATAACCAAGAAGGTAATACTCTGAGCTGATCACCGTAACCAGGAATAGACCTAAGAAGATGAATCTTAGTGGAATGGGCTCTGAGAAGAGTTAAATCTCTTGGTTTTTAGAATCTGAGGAATCTCAGTGTTTTTAGTTACTCTGTTTCATATATTCATGTCACAAATCAGTAATGGCTTGCTACCTATTTCACGTTCCTCTCTGTTATACACTGGCTATTTATCAAGGGCTAATGAGCAAAGATTCACTCACCCAACAGGCTGGACTGACTCTAATGAGGAGTATCTGCTAAATAAACTTGTGTGTAATCTCTGCTGTACACATATGCTTTCTGTCTCTGAATCTCTTTCAACTCTGCAGAAAAAACAAGATTTTTTTTCTTTTTTTCTTTACTGAGATCATAAATCTACACATTTAAACTGTACAACTCAATGGTTTTTAATATATTCATAGAGTTGTGCTACCATCACCACAACCAATTTTAGAATATTCTTATCCCTAAAATAAGCCCCATACCCATTAACAGTCACTTCCCATTTCCTCCCAAGCTCTCACCTCTAGAAACCACTGATCTATATTATTCTTATAGATTTGCCTATACTGGACATGGCAGGCAAATGGCAATACACAATAGGTGGTCTTTTGTGGCTGGCTTCTTTTACTGAATGTGTTTTCATGATTCATTAGTGTGGCATATTCAGTACTTGTTTTTATTGACAAGTAACATTCCATTGTATATCACACACCACATTTTATTTATCCTCTTATTAGTTGATATTTGGGTTGAACAAACAAGATTTTATGACTTACATTGTGCCTGCATGGCAGTGGTTACTGGGAGTGTTAAATAAGACCTTCCCTTTGAGAGATGTGAACATAATATAGAGCTCTGTAACTCAGATCTCAACTAGCTTAAAAAAAAAAGTGCTTTCCTTGAGAGCAGGGCAAGGAATAGGATGTGTTACCAAGTATTTGGTAGCTGGGTTTGTAGGTCATGATAGAATGGATATAAAGGAGAGAAAAGAATTAAGGAGAAAAAATTAAAGGATAACTTTATGGCTAGTTTGTCTTTAAGTATAAAGAATTTGTGCTTCCTGGGTGGCTCAGTGATAAAGAATCCGCCTGCCAAGCAGGAGACATGGGTTTGATCCCTGGGTCAGAAGATTCCCTGGAGAAGGAAATGGCAACCCCCTCCAATATTCTTGCCTGGGAAATCAACGGACAAAGGAGCCTGGTGGACTACAGTCCGTGGGATTGCAAAAGAATTGGACGTGACTTAGCCACTAAACAACAACAACAGTCAGGAGAAAGTTTTTATGAAAGCAATATTGCCTTTAGAAGTTGTTTCATAATTTGGAGGATAATGATAATCATCATAAGTTTTAATTTTTAGTTATAATACTATTAGTTACAGTATTATACTATAGTAGTATATACTGTTGGGCTTCCCAGGTGGCACTAGTGGCAAAGAATCCACTTGACAATGCAGAAGACATGAGACGTGGGTTTGATCCCTGAGTTGGGAAGATACCTTGGAGGAGAAAATGGGAACCCCCTCCAGTATTCTTGCTTGGAGAAACCCTTAGACAGAGGAGCCTGGTGGGCTATGGTCCATAGGGTTGAAAAGAGTCGGACACAACTGAAGTGACTCAGCATGCATGCATGCAGTATATACTATTAGTTATGGACTTCCCAGGTGGGGCTAGTGGTTAAGAACCCATCTCCCAGTGCAGAAGACATAAGAGACACGGATTTGATTCCTGGGTCAGGAAGATCCCCTGGAAGAGGGCATGCAACTCAGTCCAGTATTCTTGTGTGGAGAATCCCATGGACAGAGGAACCTGGTGGGCTACAGTCCATAGGGTCAAAAAGAGTTGGACACAACTGAAGAGACTTAGCACGCACTGTTAGTTATAATTTGCATAAACTTAGAAATTTTATATAACATTTAGAAACTAACCTCTTAGATTAATACAAATTAGTTAATTTTGTTGGCATAAAGAAACCTGTGTTCCATAACATGGAAGAGAGAATGAGCTAATGTTGTAGATTTGTGGAGTGACTACTTGTATGTGAAACACTCTACTAGTTAATTTGCATATGCTATTTTATTTAATCCTCATAACAAACTTATGGAGCAGGTTTTACTATCTTCCATTTTATAGAAGATGAAAGCTTTAGAAGTTTGCCATGATTTCACTGCTATTAAGTAATAGGGCTGGAATTTAGATCTAACGATTTTCAGGTCCTAAAGGCTTGCCCTTTCATTTGTACTTTGCTACCAGAGAATCAGAAGACTTGAAAGCTATAATATTCCATAGGATTCATTTGAGGTTAAAATAAAGGAGATTTGTTTTAGGAGAACATAGGTAGAAAGAAATACTTGGTCCTACTTTTATAAACTTCAGCTTTTAGTGACACTTTTCTCTAAGAAGATAATAATAGGGTGGTTTTTTTTTTTTTTTTTTTTAAGTACTACTCATTCTAACTGGAGGCAGCTCTAGACAGTTAAAGGTTTCGCAGATCTGCCATAGCTGAAGAACCTTAGGTTTCATTCTCTATACTTAGGAGGAATCGATTCAGCACAAACTCTAGCCAGAAGGGACAGCTGCATTTGCCTTCTACAAGGAAGATTGAAGAAACAGAGTTATGGAAGATAGAATACTTAATGTATCTTTTAAAATTAAGGTAAAATTCACATAGCATAAAGTTCACAATTTTGTGCTGTGCTTAGTTGCTCAGTTGTTGTCCAACTCTTTGCCATCCTTTGGATGGTAGCCCGCCAGGCTCCTCTGTCCATGGGATTTTTCAGGCAAGAATACTGGAGTGGGTTGCTATTTTCTCCTTTGGGGATCTTCCCAACCCAGGGATCAAACCCATGTCTTCGGATTGTAGGCAGATTCTTTACCCTCTGAGACATCAGGGAAGCCCAAAGTTCACCGTTTTAATCATTTTAAAGTGTACAATTCAGTGGTTTTTAACACTAAAAATTCTCAGTGGCTTTTAACACTAAATCACTGCTGTCTAATTCCAGAATATTTTTATTACCACGGAAAGAAGTCCCATACCCATTAGCAATCATTCCCTCATTCTTCCCTCCCTCTCTACCCTGGCAACTGCTAATCTACTTTCTGTCTCTAGGGATTTGCCTAGTATAGACATTTGGTATAATCACGCAATATGTGGCCTTTTTTATGTCCGGCTTCTTTTATTTAGCACAATGTTTTCAAGGTCTATCCAGGTGATCGTGCTTATCAGTACTTCATTCCTTTTTAAAAGTGAATCCATACAGACGTACTACTCTGTTCATCCATTCATCAGTTGTTGGACATTTGAATTATTTCAGAGAACACAGTAAGGCTGTCTTTCATCTACATGTACTAATGTTAATAAGCATAATTTTTTCTATTTTATATATAAGCATTTATTTATATAAACAACTTCATTGTGATAATTCTTATACCATTATAATTCACACACACATTTTGAGTGTGCAATTCAAAGTTTTTTAAAATGTTCACAGAGCTGTGTAGCCATCATCATAATACATTTTAGTACATTTTCATTACTCCAGAGAGAAACCCTGTACCCGTTAGCAGTCACTCTCCATTTCTCCCCAACCTTTCCAGCCCATTGTAACCAGTAATCTATTTTCTATCTATGAATTTTCCAATTCTGAACGTTGCAGATAAATAGAATCATATCATAAGTGGTCTTTTGTGGCTGGTTCTTTCACTTAGCATAATTTTTTCAAAGTTCATCCATGTTGTAGCAGGTATCAGTATTGCATTCCTTTTTATGTCTGAATGGCATTTGTTTTTTGAGTTATACTTACATACAATAGAATGCATAAACCTTAGGTGTACAGCTCAGTGTTTATATGTGTACATATCCATGTAACAACTAGTACATCCAGAAGACCCCCTTACACCCCTGCTAGTCAATATCTGCTTTTCCCAGATTTTTTTTTTGTTCTGTGGTTTCTATTTACCATAGATTAGTTTTGCCTGTTTTTGACCTTTATATAGGTGGAATCATAGAATATGTCTTATTTTGTGACTAGCATATACTTTTAGAAACACAAATTACTGTCAGGTATCTCTTTGAGTACTAACTTTTAGAGGATAATTTTTTTTTTTCAATTTAATCTGTAAATAAATCTCTAATTACTTCAGAAAATCACACATTTTGGGTCCTTGGTCTGTTCTTTTTTTTTTCTTATGATCTTTGTCTTTTTACTCTTTTTAAAAATTTTTATTTTTGGCTGTACTGGGTCTTTGTTGCTGTGTATGGGCCTTGTTGTGTTGAGTGGGGGCTCGCTCTCTAGTTGTGGTGCTTGGGCTTTTCATTGTGGTGGCTTCTCTTGTGGAGCACAGGCTTGAGGTGCGTGGGCTTCAGTAGTTGTGACGCATGAGCTTAGTTGCCCCACAGCATGTGGTATCTTCTAGGACCAGGGATTGAACTGGTGTCTCCTGCATTGCAAGGCAGATTCTTAACCATTGGACCACCAGAGAAGCCCTCCTTGTCTTTTCTTAATCTCTTTTTAAAAACATCTATATTATGCAAATAGCATTTCATTCTTTTTTGTGGTTGAGTAAGAAGCTGAGCGCTGAAGAATTGATGCTTTTGAACTGTGGTGTTGGAGAAGACTCCTGGGAGTCCTTTGGATTGCAAGGAGATCCAACCAGTCCATTCTAAAGGAGATCAGCCCTGGGTGTTCTTTGGAAGGAATGATGCTAAAGCTGAAACTCCAGTACTATGGCCACCTCATGTGAAGAGTTGACTCATTGGAAAAGACTCTGATGCTGGGAGGGATTGGGGGCAGGAGGAGAAGGGGACGACAGAGGATGAGATGGATGGATAGCATCACCGACTCGATGGACGTGAGTTTGAGTGAACTCCGGGAGTTGACATGGACAGGGAGGCCTGGCGTGCTGCGATTCATGGGGTTGCAAAGAATCGGACACTGAGCATCTGAACTGAACTGAACTGAACTCAAAAAAAGATAACACACACAAATTTTCTAAAAATGACTGTTTTTCTTATAGCTTTAGCATATTTTAAACTAAGCTTATATAACTGATCTTTAAAAGAAATATATTTTCATTTTAAAACCTTATTTAAAAAATATATCCTTATCTGAAATTAAAAGTGTCTTCCCAGTTTCTGAATTTAGTCCAGTCATGATGTGATCTGTGTAGAATTTAAAATTCTTAGTGAACGTCACTATAACCCAACAGAAATTTAAAAAATTGTAAGGGAATATTATGAACAACTCCATGCCAACAAATGTGACAATTCAGGTGAAACGGACTTATTCTAGAAAGAGCGAAATTGCCAAAACTGACCCAAGGAAAAAAAAATGTGAATAGACCTGTCCGGATTAAAAATATTACATTGTGTTTAAGAAAATCTTCCCACAAAAACAAAGCTGGACACAGATGACTTCACTGGTGAATTCTATCAAACATTTGAGGAAGAAGTAATACCAACCCTATACACTTTCAGAAAATAGAGGAGATAACATTTCCTAATCCATTTTATGAGACCAGATATCAAAGCCAGGCAAAAACAGAACAAGAAAAGAAAATTATAGTTCAAAATCCCTCATAAACTTAGATGCAAAGATTCCTAATAATAACAAATTGAATCCCAGAACATATGAAAAGATTTATACAGTGTGATCAAGAAGAATCTCACTCAAGAATGTAAGGTTGGCTTAGCATTCTAAAATCAATGCATCTAATACACCATAATTAATTAAAAAAAACAAAATATGATTGTCCCAATATTATATAAAAGGCATGTAACAAAATCCAACATTCGTTCATTAAAAAACTTTCAACAAGGAATTAATTCACTGGTGGCCCAGTGATAAGGACTCAGTACTTTCATTGGTGTGTCTCTGGTTCTATCCCTTGTTAGCAAACTAAAATCCTGCAAACTGCTTGACATGGTCAAAAAAACAAAACCCAAAACACCTCTTAACAAACTACAAAAGGAAGAGAGATTGCTCAGTCTGATAAAGGACATCTAAGAAAAACCTACAGCTAACTTAATACTTGATGTTGAAAGATTGCATTCTTCTCCCCTAAGACTGGGAGTAAGGCAAGAATGTTTGTCCTTGCAGTCTCTATTCACCATTGTACTAGAGGTTTCAACTATTGCAATAAGAGATAATGAAAGGAAATTAAAGACATTCAGGTTGGAAAGGAATAAGTAAAACTGTCTTTGTTCACATACAACATGGTCTCATATGTAGACAGTCCTAAGGAATCTGTCAAACAAACTGCTCGAACTGATAATTGAGTTTAACAAAGCCACAGGAGATGAGAGTCAACTGAAATTACTCATACCGATACACATACACACTTACAAATCAATTGCATTTCTCTATACTGGCAAGGAACAACCCCAAAATAAAATTAAGAAAACAGTTCAGTTCAGTTCAGTTAACAGTTACAAAGCATCAAATAGAATAAAATACTTAGAAATTAATGTAACAAAAACTCCTAAGTAAGACTTTCCTCCAAAGAGGAAAAGAGCATACCTGTATTCATATTTCAGTTTTGCCTCTGAGTAAGTACATGCAATTCATATAACTTCTCTGAACCTCATTTTCTTCATCTTTAAATTGAGGGTATTAACTGTCATACTACTTGCCTCACAGGGCTGTAAATGAGAATTACAACATATTTACAATGTAAAACATTACACAGTGATGATTCTACTTAAAGAATATGGCAGCTGTTTACCTTCCCAGTTCCGTACCACTTCAACTAAGTGGTAAGAAAATGCACTTGTGAACTTTGGCAATTTCATCACATAGTTCAAGGTTGGCTCTTCTACCATCTGGTAGAGGAGCTGTCATTCCGGACCCAGTTGGTTGGGACTATGTGTAGCTTCCCAGCCACCGTCCACCATGGTGGCCAAAATCACGATCAAAACATTTATCTTTTGTGCCATGATTTGCCCATCTGGTAAAAGGTTGTACTTTCACTTGTCATTTTGGAATGCTTATATCTTTTTCCTTTTTAAAGTTATGAAGATTTAGGAAAAATTTTAATCATAGCATATTTAGTAACTGATTGTTCTCTCAAGCTACCATTTCTTTTGAACATTTTATTGAATTTATCTTTTCCTTCATTTTCCTCTTCTTAAGGGTTTACGGCAGCCAGCGCCTTTTTCTGATGAAATTGAAGTAGACTTTAGTAAGCCCTATGTCAGGGTAACTATGGAAGAAGCCAGCAGAGGAACTCCTTGTAAGTAAATGATGAATTATGTTTTTGTTTGACTATTGTTTTTAGCATTCAGTTGTATTTATGAAATATACACCTACTTTATATTCTTCCCTCAGTTTACCTGGAAAAGCTAGTTGAGAGAGGTGTTCCTCCCATCTCTCTTGCTATTCTATTTAAGAGGATAATGTACCCCATAAAATTTCATTTGTTTCTTCTTCAGTTCAGTTCAGTTCAGTTCAGTTGCTCAGTTGTATCTGACTCTGTGCGACCCCATGAATCTCAGCACGCCAGGCCTCCCTGTCCATTACCAACTCCCTGAGTTCACTCAGACTCACGTCCATCGAGTCAGTGATGCCATCCATCCATCTCATCCTCTGTCGTCCCCTTCTCCTCCTGCCCCCAATCCCTCCCAGCATCAGAGTCTTTTCCAGTGAGTCAACTCTTCGCATGAGGTGGCCAAAGAACTGGAGTTTCAGCTTTAAGCATCATTCCTTCCAAAGAAATCCCAGGGTTGATCTCCTTCAGAATGGACTGGTTGGATCTCCTTGCAGTCCAAGGGACTCTCAAGAGTCTTTTCCAACACCACAGTTCAAAAGCATCAATTCTTTGGCGTTCATCTTTCTTGACAGTCCAACTCTCACATCCATATATGACCACTGGAAAAACCATAGCCTTGACTAGATGGACTTTAGTCGGCAAAATAATGTCTCTACTTTTGAATATGCTATCTAGGTTGGTCATAACTTTTCTTCCAAGGAGTAAGCATCTTTTAATTTCATGGCTGCAGTCACCATCTGCAGTGATTTTGGAGCCCGAAAACATAAAGTCTGACACTGTTTCCACTGTTTCCCATCTATTTCCCAGTATTTTTGTCATAGCTAGGAGAAATAGTGATACACATTTTGGGCTGTTATCATCATAGCTAGAGATACAGAGGAACAAAGAGGATAAAATATTAACTTGAACTGGTTTATAATCCTGTCTGTTTTGTCAGAGGCCCAGATAATGTCAGACTGTCACATTTTTAATAGTCTTCAGAGTTTCCCCCAAGTTTTCCTTTCTATCAGTCTGTATACTAGCTATGATACTACTGATTGATATAGAACAAAAATATCCCAAGCTGGGAGATGCTCTTCACTTAATTTTATCTTTATTTATATTGATAGTTTTCCAGGTTTTTCAAAGAAGACTTTCCTTTATTATTTTCAAAGCCCATACTCTTTATTTGTATACTTAGTTTACATCATTAATTAGCAGTTTTTGGCCTCATAAATTATTAATATGTATCCTAGACACTTTCTCTGTTTTGCACAGTTGGTTTTGGAGATCATCAAATCCTAGTTTTCATTGCAGCAGTGTTTACAATAGTAGGACTTGGAAGCAATTTAAATGTCCATCAGCAGAGGAATGGATAAAGAAGATGTGGTACATCAATACAGTGGAGTATTACTCAGCCATAAAAACGAATGGAATAGTACCATTTGCAGAGACATGGATATAGACCTAGAGATTGTCATACAGTGTGAAATAAATCAGAAAGAGAAAAACAGACATTGTATAGTATTGCTTATATGTGGAACCAAGAAAAATGTTACAGATGAACTTATTTGCAAAGCAGAAATAGAGACACAGATGTAGAGAACAAACTTTACCTGGTGGGGAGGAGAGAATGGAATGAATTGGGAGATTGGGATTGATTTATATACACTGCTATGTATAAAATAGATAATTCATGAGAACCTGTTGTAGAGCACAGAAAACCCTACTCAGTGCTCTCTGGTGACCTAAATGAGAAGGAAATCAAAAAAAAGAGGGGATATATGTATAACTGATTCACTTTGCTATATAGCAGAAACTAACAACATTGTAAAGCAACTGTCCTTCAATAAAAATTAAAAAGAATAAAACAGAAACTGCATGAGCATTTGTTATGAATACAAAGTCCTGTTGGCATCTGTTCTTACTTCTCTTTAAGTTCTCCAATTCTCCTTTTTTCCCCAATCCTTTTTCATTTCTTTCTTGATTACTATGGTTTTTATTCTGTAAATGTAGAGCTGGACTCAACCTAGGCAAGCCCTCAGGAATAAGAGGTAGTTATAGCCACAAATCTATATACATTTTCAGTATATAGAAGATATTTATAGTTACTTCTTAATTGTGTTAGTATGTTTACTCTCTGTTGTAACTTAGAAGTAGTGAAATGAATGCTGGACAGTGTCAGCCTAGGATCATAATACCCTTTGGCTGTATCTTATCCATATAAACTATGGTTTTGAGGTCCTCAAAATTCCAGAGAATGTGGTCCTTTTGGAAGAATGTTTAGATATAGCTCACGTTTATCACAACCCTTCTGATATATGATGTGATTTCTTTTGGGTTTGGCTCTCTTACTTCAGTAGTAACTAGGCTAATGAGGCAGAGTAAAATGACACCAAGAAAAGACAGGCTGTATGTGACAGAGTAGTGGTGGCAGGTTAGACTTAAGAATGTTGCTGGACGTTCATGGATCACATTCAGATGTGATAGTAGAGCCTGTTGAAAGCAAGGACTTTTCATATGCTATGATACACATTGAGAATGCAGTACCTCACCAGATCTGATCATATTAGTTATATTACCCACCTTGTTGCTAATCTAGCCACATACCATTTGTGGAAGATAAAAATGTATGTATATATATGTATACTGTTTCCAAGTTTTGACACTTGTAATTAACAAATGCTAAATAGTAAATCTAATATCTAAAAATTTTATAATAGTAGAATTTTACAGGTAAGTCATTTTTGAGATTATATACTTTATAGTCTCTTCATTATATACATGAATAAAGGTCCATAGAAATTAAGAAGTGAAGTTTCCCCTACAGTAAAACAAATAATTAGTGATAGAATTGGAGCTAAAACCTAAGTTTTTCCATCTTTGTGTTGTTTTCACCCTGAAGTGTTGTTATTCTTTGTAGACATCAGTTATAAGTAATAGAAGACCATCAGCAAACTGATTATATCTTGGGTGGAACAAATAGTCCCAAATTGGCCTATAAAGTTTGCCAATTTGACCTCTGGTTTTTCCTTTATCTTATTCTCTCTGTTCAGTATTATGTTAAATAACCAAGTAATTGATTGTCTTCATGCAGGTACCAGATAAGGAATAAACCAATAAAGAATCTACACATGCCATCATTAGTGAATTTTAAACCAATGACTGGTTCAAGAGTCATCCCTCCCCTGCCCCCAGGTTTTCATTTAGAGAGATTAAGGGAGAGTATAAGAGGGAAGTTTGTGTAATCTTGGAGAAATGCACTACTTAGATATAAAAGGAGTATGGCTTGAGAGATAAGAAGATTGTCTCTTTTCAGTTCAGTTCTGTTGCTCAGTCATGTCTGACTCTTTGAGACCCCATGGACTGCAGCACACCAGGCTTCTCCATCCATCACCAACTCCCAAAGCTAGCTCAGACCTCATGTCCATCGAGTCAGTGATGCCATCCAACCATCTCATCCTCTGTCATACTCCTGCCTTCAATCTTTCTCAGCATCAGGGTCTTTTCTAATGAGTCAGTTCTTCACATTGGGTGACCAAAGTATTGGAGCTTCAGCTTCAGCATCAGTCCTTCCAATGAATATTCAGGACTAATTTCCTTTAGGATTGACTGGTTGGATCTCCTTGCAGTCTAAGGGACTCTCTAGAGTCTTCTCCAACACTACAGTTCAAAAGCATCAATTTTTCGGTGCTCAACTTTCTTTATGGTCCAATTCTCACATCCATACATGACTACTGGAAAAACCATAGCCTTGACTAGATGGACCTTTGTTGGCAAAGTAATGTCTCTGCTTTTTAATACGCTGTCTAGGTTGGTCATAGCTTTTCTTCCAAGGAGCAAGTGTCTTTTAATTTCATGGCTGCAGTCACCATCTGCAGTGATTTTGGAGCTGAAGAAAATAAAGTCTCTCACTGTTTCCATTGTTTTTCA
Organism: Cephalophus harveyi; assembly: GCA_006410635.1. NCBI lineage: Eukaryota > Metazoa > Chordata > Mammalia > Artiodactyla > Bovidae > Cephalophus > Cephalophus harveyi. The sequence goes on from SJYT01003350.1 coordinate 44,789, forward strand.
TCTATTTGCCATGAAGTGATGGGACTGGATGCCTTGATCTTAGTTTTCTGAATGTTCAGTTTTAAGCCAGCTTTTTCACTCTCCTCTTTCACTTTCTTTTTTTTTTTTTCCCCACCCCTCTCCTCTTTCACTTTCATCAAGAGGCTCTTTAGTTCCTCTTTGCTTTCTGCCATAAGGGAGATGTCTTCTGCATATCTGAGGTTATTGATATTTCTCCTAGCAATCTTTATTCTAGCTTGTGCTTCATCCAGCTCAGCGTTTCCCATGATGTAGTCTGCATATAAGTTAAATAAGCAGGGTGACAATATACAGCCTTGACATACTCCTTTCCTAATTTAGAACCAGTCCATTCCATGTCCAGTGCTAACTTGCTTCTTGACCTGCATACAGATTTCTCAGGCGGCAGGTCACGTGGTCTGGTATTCCCATCTCTTTCTGAATTTCCCACAGTTTGTTGTGATCCATACAGTCAAAGGCTTTGGCATCATCAATAAAGCAGAAGTAGATATTTTTCTGGAATTTTCTTGCTTTTTCAGTGATCAAATTGGCAATTTGATCTCTGGTTCCTCTGCCTTTTCTAAATCCAACTTGAACATCTGGAAGTTCATGTACTGTTGAAGCCTGGCTTGGAGAATTTTGAGCATTACTTTGCTAGTGTGTGAGATGAGTGCAATTGTGTGGTTATTTGAACATTCTTTGGCATTGCCTTTCTTTGGGATTGGAATGATAACTGACCTTTTCCAGTCCTGCAGCCACTGCTAGTTTTCCAAATTTGCTGGCATATTGAGTATAGCACTTTCACAGCATCATCTTTTAGGATTTGAAATAGCTCAGCTGGAGTTCCATCACTTCCACTAGCTTTGTTCGTAGTGATGCTTCCTAAGGCCCACTTGACTTTGCATTCCAGGATGTCTGGCTGTAGGTGAGTGATCACACCATTGTGTGGTTATCTAGGTCATTAAAATCTTTTTCTATATAGTGCCTCTGTATATTCTTGCCACCTCTTCTAAATATTGTCTGCTTCTATTAGGTCTATATCGTTCTGTCCTTTATTGTGCCCATCTTTGCATAAAATGTTCCCTTGGTATCTCTAATTTTCTTGAAGAGATCTCTAGTCTTTCCCATTCTTTTGTTTTCTTCTGTTTCTTTGCATTGATCACTTAGGAAGGCTTTCTTATCTCTCCTTGCTATTCTCTGGAATTCTGCATTCAGATGGGTATCTCTTTCCTTTTCTCTACCTTTTGCTTCTCTTCTTTTCTCAGCTATTTGTAAGGCCTCCTCAGACAACCATTTTGCCTTTTTGCATTTCTTTTTCTTGGGGATGGTTTTGACCACCTCCTCCTGTACAGTTCACAAACCTTCATCCACAGTTCTTCCACAGACAGGCACTCTGTCTGTCAGATCTAATCCCTTGAATCTATTTGTCACTTGCACTGTATAATCGTAAAGGATTTGATTTAGGTCTACCTGCATGGTCTAGGGTTTTTCCTACTTTCTTCAGTTTAAGTCTGAATTTTCAGTAATAAGTCACAGTCAGCTCCTGATCTTGTTTTTGCTGATGGTATAGAACTTTTCCATCTTTGACTGCAAAGAATATAATCATTCTGATGCAGTATTGACCATTTAGTGATGTCCATATGTAGAGTCATCTCTTTTGTTGTTGGAAGAGGGTGTTTACTATGACCAGTGGGTTCTCTTGGCAAAATTTTGTTAGCCTTTGTCCTGCTTCCTTTTGTATTCCAAGGCCAAATTTGCCTGTTACTCTACGTATCTCTTGACTTCCTATTCTTGTCTCTTTTAGAAGACGAAAGGACTTTTTTCTGTTTTAGAAAAGAAGAAAAAGGCAAGAGTCTGAAGGGCAATGGAAATCTGTTAAAGATGGAATGTTTCAATGGTAGCTATTTGAGAGAATATATCAAAAGAAATAATAAATTGAAACCCAGGTCTTTTCTGTTTAAAGGAGAACATCTAGTTACTTAGTCTAGAAGTAGTGCAAAGACTATAATTTATAATCCAAATCAAGACCATTTTTGAAAGTGAAAGCAGTTGCTCTTGATAATGTGCTAGAACAGCAGATGTAAGTCAAAGGGTATAGTCATCCTGGCCCATAGCCACTTGATAAAAGAATGCAAAACGCATTCTTTCTTCCTAGATTTTTAGTTCAACAGTGGCCCCGTCTGTTCAGTTGATTAATACACCAGCCTGGATTTTCCAAAGACTTGGGGTTAAGACATGGAGAGGTTGGGGTGCTGGGGAAATGCTGAAGAGAGCAAGAGGCACATCTGGGGCTGATCCAAGGAAGTTCAGAGTGATTTGGTCTAATATGGATGTTTAACTGCTGGCAAATAGCCACTCAGTTAACAGCATTCTGTCCTCCTGCCACTATCCAGGAAATGTGTTTACTGAGCTAAATCTCCCTCATCTCACTTTGCCCTTGTTATATACTAATGGCAAAGAAACACCAGTACAGTGTTCTCAAGTTTTATATTCTATCTGTTGTCTTTTAGGATCAAATAAAGTGAGATCATAACTACTCCGGACTTGTTTAGGAAAGACAGAAGTGTGTTGATTGCTTCATGGTCATGATTTCTAGGATGTTAAAGAGAGATTATACTACTCAGATTGGGCGGGGGTTACTTTGTTTTGTAGGTGAGGAAACTGATACTTAAAGAGATTGAGATTACATAGGAATGTAGCTTGTTGGCAAGCTTAAACTTTAACTTTTTTTGACTCCTAAATCCATCGTATTATTTCTCCATTTTTTTGTTGTATTGGTGTATTTATTGTATTTAAAAACTTTACTTCCTATAAAATCAATGCGTTCCCATGACCTAACATTGAAAAAGGACACAGAGTGAAATGTCTTCCTCTCACTACTATCTCAGATCCTCCTAGTATCCCTTTTGCAGGCAACCAGTATTGCCAATTTCCTATGGATATCTAAGCAAATAATATAAGCAAAATCTTCCCACAGTTTTAGTGAGTGGATCAAGTCATAGTATAACAATGAAGTTTAGGTTGTTTCTAAATTTTTGCTATTACAAACAGTGCTGCAATGAATAATGCAATCTACATACATATTTACAAACATGTCCGTGAGATAAATTCCTAGAATTCGAATAGCTGGGCTAAAGGGTATAAACATTTGTCCTTTGTCTTTTGACAGATATTACCTAATTTCCTTTCTTAAAAGTTATACCAGTTTATATTTCTATCAGCAGTGTATGATTTCTCAGTTTAAAAACTATTCATTTATGGATAAAGCTGTCTATAAAGAAAAGTCCATAAGCCTCCTGAGAACCAGATTCCTCTCTCTTGATTCATTGTCCTCAAGGCAGAAAGGAGATGTATCTTATCCCTATCTTAAGTATGGTGTATTTGATAAGGCTCTGACCCTTCTTTCCAAAAATAATGCAGATGCTCCTACTGTTCTTTTTTGCTGCTACAGTGAAACAGTTCAGTTCAGTCGCTCAGTCGTGTCCGACTCTTTGCGACCCCATGAATCACAGCACGCCAGGCCTCCCTGTTTATCACCATCTCTCGGAGTTCACTCAGACATTATTGTGATCCACACAGTCAAAGGCTTTGGCATAGTCGATAAAGCAGAAGTAGATGTTTTTCTGGAACTCTCTTGCTTTTTCCATGATCCAGCGGATGTTGGCAATTTGATCTCTGGTTCCTCTGCCTTTTCTAAAGCCAGCTTGAACATCAGGGAGTTCACGGTTCACGTATTGCTGAAGCCTGGCTTGGAGGATTTTGAGCATTACTTTACTAGCATGTGAGATGAGTGCAATTGTGCGGTAATTGGAGCATTCTTTTGCATTGCCTTTCTTTGGAATTGGAATGAAAACGGACCTTTTCCAGTCCTGTGGCCACTGCTGAGTTTTCCAAATTTGCTGGCAGATTGAGTGCAGCACTTTCACAGCATCATCTTTCAGGATTTGAAACAGCTCAACTGGAATTCCATCACCTCCACTAGCTTTGTTCGTAGTGATGCTTTCTAAAGCCCACTTGACTTCACATTCCAAGATGTCTGGCTCTAGATTAGTGATCACATCATCATGATTATCTGGGTGTAGTGGAAATAGGACTCATTGGATTTATCATTTGAAGCATGATGAACCACTGTATCAATTTCTTTCTCAATGTGTTTACTTGACTTTAGAATTAGTCTTGTACCCCAGGATATCATTTCCTGCCTTTTCTTTCACAGTCCCCTACCACTAACAATAAATTGACAGTCATTTATTATTTTCCCTAATGGACAGGAGAAGAGGAAGAGCTCTAATATAAAGTCCTATGACCTGGGTTCGATCCCTGGGTCGGGAAGATCCCCTGGAGAAGGAAATGGCAATACACTCCAGTATTCTTGCTTGGAGAATCCCATGGACAGAGAAGCCTAGTAGGTTACAGTCCACGGGGTCGCAAAGAGTCGGACACGACTGAGCGACCTTTCAGTTCAGTTCAGTTCAAAGTATTTATATATGATTTTCTGTATCACCCTATACTGAGAACGTGTAACATATTCACTATCAAGGAGAAATGCTCGAAGAAATTCCATCTGTCACCACAGAGCAGATAGTGAGGGTGAATCTGGCACTGAGAAGCAATAGATTGACAACTGGTGCTTGCCTTCCCTCTTTTTCAGTCTCACTCCTCTGGATCACTCTACTTTCAAAGCAAAGTATTTTATTTTCAAAGCAAAATGTTAGTCATTAGTAATCACAGCAGCTTGAAAATGAGAGAGCAGGCAGCCAGAGAATAGTTTAGTTATAGTCTGTTTAAACATAACTGAAGTTCAAATATAAACCAAAAATGATGATTTTAAAGTTTCAAATATAGCTCTTATATAACTCTTCCCTTCACTTCTTAAATAACTTTAAGAAAAAATAATCAAGAAACCCTATTACCTGATCAATTTGAAGAGAGTTAGTGGCTATAATGCCAAGAGAGTCTGTGGAATTCTGTGATGTTATTCCTTACAATCCCAAAACACCCAAATTAAGGTGAATAGCCAGAGAATACCTTAAAAGGGAGTTGTGCAAGAATTGAACATTCACACAGTGCCATTTCCATTTGTTAAATATGAGGTATTGAGTCAGTTTGTTTGTCTGATAAATTCTTTCCTTTGGATTTAGGTGAACGGCCTGTGAGAGTTTATGCAGATGGAATATTTGACTTATTTCATTCTGGTCATGCCCGGGCTCTGATGCAAGCAAAGAACCTTTTCCCTAATACATACCTCATTGTGGGAGGTAAGAAAACACCTACTGACTTAGGTGCTATCCAGAAAAAAATTATAGTAGCCTTTTTTCTCCTGTCTTTATAACCTGAGTATATTGACTCTTATTTGGGTTTTTAAATGAGGGATATAGTGTAGCCTCTTTAAAATGTGAAGCATATGAAGAACATGAAGTATCTAAAGCCTGAACTGTATAAACCTGGAGAGAGACACTCTAAGCTCATTGACTTGAGATGTCCAGGATTTATCTCGCTGGTTTTGGCTGGTTTCTGCAGTCTGATCCCCTATTGCCTACTTTAAAATAGCATTTACTTTAGATTTCAGTTTATCATCCTAACATGACTCTGTATGTTTGTATGTGTACTGTGCATGCTCAGTTGTGTGACTTTGTGACCCCGTGGACTCTAGCCCACCAGACTCCTCTGTCCATAGTATTTTCCAGGCAAGAGTACTGGAATGGGTTGCCATGCCCTTCTCCAGGGCATCATCCCAACCCAGGGATCGAACCCACATCTCTTGCATCTCCTGGCATTGGCAGACAGATTGTTTACCACTGTATCACCTGGGAAGCCCCTCAGTTTATCATTCTGAATCAGCTGAAGTACAAAAGTCTGCTAAGCAAATGTTATGTGGTCCAGTCTAGACTAATAGGGCTTCACTGGTGGCTCAGATAGTAAAGAAAGCTGCCCGCAATGTGGGAGACCCAGCTTTGCTCCCTGGATCGGGGAGATCCCTTGGAGAAGGGAATGACAACTCATGCCAGTATTCTTGTTTAGAGAATCCTATGGACAGAGGAGCAGCCTGGTGGGCTACAGTCCATGGGGTCACAATGAGTCAGACATGACTGAGCAACTGATACTTTCCAGTCTAATAGGAAAACATTTTTTTTAACTGTTCATTGATGCAGAAATGTACAGTAGGTTCATTTCAAAGCCAAAGATCTTATTCTTCTGTTGTATCCTCTCCTTTCCAAAGTGTGAACATAGTGTTGCTCCCGAAGGTGTATCTTGGATTAGGGAAAGCATTGTTATCCAGACTGAGCTACATTTAGAATACTGTTATCCAAGTGGGGTGATTGGTTACAGTCCTAGGAAATGGTAGAGGTTGGTGATCAAGGTGTGGTTAAGCAGAGGGGACTTTGACTTATAACCTTATGATGTGGTGAACTCAGTTTGCAGTGACGAGCTAACACACAACTTCAAAGGCTTCACCGTGATGAATGAAAATGAGCGCTATGATGCAGTGCAGCACTGCCGCTATGTGGATGAGGTAGTGAGGAATGCCCCCTGGACCTTGACACCAGAGTTCCTGGCAGAACACCGGGTAAGAAACTGAGTACATGTTCCCATTCCTTGTTTTGTAATTCCCTCAACTTTGAAGGCTTCTGGTACTTGGGCTAGTTTTCCACTAGCTTTATTTTACTTCTACCTTCTCTGTAAATTTAATATAGAAGAGATGATGATGTTATTACTTCTAATAGTAGTCATCCTTGACATTTTTATTGGATTTGATGGTTTAGAGGTGCTTTTACATCCATTATATTTCATTTGTTCCCCACAAAAGTCCTGTTGGGTAGTTAGTTATTTCCACTTTACATATGACAGGGCCAGAGAGGCCAAATAACCAGGTTACACTCTAGCAGGGCTAGAAATTTAACCTCTTCAGTTATGGAGTCTATGCACCCCCACCCTTTCCCCCATAGAAGTGTCCATCCTCATAGTGTGCCAGCCTCTTTAGAGTATACCTAGCTCCAGCCATGCTCTCAGTTCAGTTCAGTTGCTCAGTTGTGTCTGACTTTTCGCCACTCCATGGACTGCAACACGCCAGGCTTCCCTGTCCATCACCAACTCCCAGAGTTTACTCAGACTCATGTCCATTGAGTCGGTGATGCCATCCAACCATCTCATCCTCTGTCATACCCTTCTCCTCCTGCCTTCAATCTTTCCCAGCATCAGGGTCTTTCCAGATGAGTCAGTTCTTCCCATCCATTAGCCAAAGTATTGGAGTTTCAGCTTCAGCATCAGTCCTTCCAATGAATACTCAGGACTGATTCCCTTTAGGATGGACTGGTTTGATCTCCTTGTAGTCCAAGGGACTTTGAAGAGTCTTCTCCAACACCACAGTTCAAAAGCATCAGTTCTTCAGCACTCAGCTTTCTTTATAGTCCAACTCTCGCATCCATACATGACCACTGGAAAAACCGTAGCCTTGACTAGACGGACCTTTGTTGGCAAAGTAATGTCTCTGCTTTTTAATATGCTGTCTAGATTGGTCATAACTTTTTTCCATGCTCTCAAGAAGCTCACATTCCAGGAAATAAGATATAGAAACATGGACTTATCTTGTATTGGCTTAAATTTAGTTTCAAGACTTTTAACTTCAGACTAGAAATTATGTGGGGTCAGAAACCAGGGAGGTTTCTCACTTTGTCTCAGTGAGTTGGTATTATAAAAATCCTTATCTCCTTATTTTCCCACATTAAAAAAGCAGATTTCCTACAAAAGATGGGTTTATAGCTGAGAAGAACTTACCAGGTTGGAGGCCCTTAAGCTTGAGAAACCAGCAAGCATGTTGTTAGTTCTCTACAGTGGTGTGTAGAATGTTGAAAGTAAATTGTCCAATGAGACAGGAAAGAACAAAAGTAGCCAAAGTGCTTCAAAAGCAGTATTTGGGTAAGCCTGAAGCTAAGAGATATTTGTTACACCTATTTAGGATTAGGACAGACCTTTTATAGTTCTGTAGCTTTTCTGCATCAACATTTAGCAGCCAGTGGTACCAAAGGTGAAGAGCAAGATTATTCTCAGCAACATAGCCAGACAGGCCCAGGCAGAAGAGGTTTGAGGGACTCCCAGATTCCCTTTTCTCTCCTTGTTAGTAGGCGAGTCTGGCTTGCTCACTGTTCTTATTTTCACTTTGCTGCCTTTGTGTCCCTGACAAATTGTTCATGGGTAATTGATATGTTAGCTGAGAGTTCCTGACATAGTCCTGATGAGTGTAACATTACAATGGCTTCTGGGAGCTGGGTATGGTGGTATTAGCAGTTTAATTAACAAAGGAGATACAGCCTATTCAGGAAGGAGTAAATAAATGAGGTTTAGAAAGATTGTTGATCCCAGTGCAAGAGATATTGACAGTAGTAAAGTGATAGATCTGAGACCTAAAGGTCTTTTATGGGGCTCTTGGTTGCTATTTTTATATTCCCACTTAACTCACAGACTTAGAAACCAGTTAACAAAGAACTGACTTCTTTCTCATATTTTTAGAAACCGTGTTTGACCAGTTCTTGAAGAGCCAGGAGGATAGGGAGGTTTCTTTTCTTCTTTTCTTGACTCCATCCACTAGCTAGCATACCAGAAAATCCTCCAGGCCTATTTCCCACACCATGATGACTGGTATTCAGTGTGAGGGTAGCACTTCCAGGAACCAGGAGGAGCAACTAGAAGAGGAACTGGCTAGCTTCATGTTTATGATCCATAAACAGCTATGTTGGATCACTTGTAAAAAATCGTGAAATTTATGAGCCGAGCAAGGAGAGACAAAGAGAAAAGTTAATTTGAGCCCTGTCTTTACCTTGTGGCCCTTTGTCTGGGCCACAGAGTGTTGCCTGGTTCTTTCTAAGTAGCAGTTATCCTGAGTTTTAATGATGTTTCCTTATTTTCAGATTGATTTTGTGGCTCATGATGACATCCCTTATTCTTCTGCTGGGAGTGATGATGTTTATAAGCACATCAAGGAAGCAGGTGAGTAAGTTGATGTGCATCCTCATTTTATGGAGTCTCAGAAACAATGACATAGTCAATCACATCACTACAGAGGAAAATTTATACAGTGAGAAATTGAACATCCACTTTTAGGTCACACTTTGGATAAGAGGTTAAAGTGAGCATAGCATAATATCCCGGAGAAGGCAATGGCACCCCACTCCAGTACTCTTGCCTGGAAAATCCCATGGACGGAGGAGCCTGGTAGGCTGCAGTCCATGGGGTCACTAAGAGTCAGACATGACTGAGCGACTTCACTTTCACTTTTTACTTTCATGCATTGGAGAAGGAAATGGCAACCCACTCCAGTGTTCTTGCCTGGAGAATCCCAGGGACTGGGGAGCCTGGTGGGCTGCCGTCTCTGGGGTCGCACAGAGTCGGACATGACTGAAGCGACTTAGCAGCAGCAGCAGCATAATATCCATCAGTTCTCAGTCTAAACATCTACTTTTGTTATCTCTTTTAATTTCAAGAAACCCTTCTCCAGTTCCATTCTTTTCTTAATATTAGGACCTTTCCTTACTCCTAACCCTTCATTCAGTCTTCCTTCTGTATGTCAGTATCTCAGACTGTACTTAGTAATAGCAGACTCTGGTTTTTGAGGATAGGAGAGGACTGTGGCTCCCAGTTTCCATCTAGTCCCACTGCCTGAGCTATTCAGAGTATCACAGTATTTGTGTTTTTGGGTTAGGCATGTTTGCTCCAACACAGAGGACAGAAGGTATCTCCACATCAGACATCATCACTCGAATTGTCCGTGACTATGATGTGTATGCCAGGCGGAACCTCCAGAGGGGCTACACAGCAAAGGAACTCAATGTCAGCTTTATCAATGTAAGTTCTAACCTCATCCCAGAGTTCCCTGGCCCTATACGACATGTTGCCTCTCGCTTTGTGTAAGTTAAACTTGCTCTTCAATCTGCTCTTATTATCACCTCCAAAAGCTCAGTGGATACCTCTTTGCACATAGTACTACTATGCCAAGCTTTTTACAAAGAGCATTTGGATGTATCTGTTCTATAAAAAGAAGCATTATCTGCCTTTATGGTCTAGTATCACAACATTGATATAAGGACATACAGCCAATTAAATAAGAATGTGTAACTTACAAAGTACAGTGTTTATATCGAATAAATTTAAAACAGTGGTTCTTAACTTTTTTTTTGGTATGGTCTTTATAAATCTGATGAAAACTATGGATCTTCTCCCTGTGTGGATAGTAACACACAACATTTTGCATGCAACTTCTCAAGGCACATGGAACTAACTTTTAAAATTTGATTTATGAAAGCAAGTTTATCTTAGCTTAATATTGCCCTTAGAAACAAACTGCTATACATTTTGTATATAAATTATACCTCAGTAAAGTTGATTTAAAAAGAAGAAAGCTGCTGTGTCTTCTATACATGAGTAATTTACCATGCTCTCTCATTTGTTCCCAGCTCTGTGAATTATGAATGGGTAAAATAGTTTCATCTAAATTGATTTATCTGTGCAGATAAATGCTGGCTACTGTTAACAACCTAGCTGTTGTTACACTGCAGAATTTATTTTCAGGTGTTTAAGAATCCTAAACATACTCCCCTTCCCCTTTATGATCTGAAAATGAGAACACTTTTCATTTGGCTAAAGACTCCTTCCCTCCCTTTGGGAGGGTTCATACCATTTTCCCTTATTTTTAGGGGAGCTGACAGGACCAATGAGTATCATCCTTACTTTGCGAATGAGCAAACAGACCTCCAGATGTTTAAAAAAAAAAACTTCTCTGTAGTCATAGAATAAGCCAGTGATGGAGGGAAAATTTTAGCACAATAAATGAATTAAGTAAAAGGTCTACTGCTTTCTTTTTCAGCCTGTTAGAGTTGACTTGTTGTTGGCAATACTGTACAGTGATCCTGTTGCTCCCTCCCTATACATATACATCTCTGTCTAGAATGGGGTTTTGGGTTTTGTTGGGCATGTTTATCTTCCAAGTTAATGTTTTGTCTTAAAAATCTGAGTTTGTTTGGTATATGCCAGTCTGTTACTGGGCTTACCCTGTGCATTTAGTTTAGTCCTGGGCTCTACAGTCTTAGAATTATTACACTTTTACATAGGATGACCATCCAGAGCATATCTTTTCTGTTACCATGGTATGGAAGTATGGGATATATTAAAGTAAAGTGAAATTCTCAAGACCGAAAGGAAAGTCTAAATAGAGTACCAAACCAAGTCTTTTCCTTCTCTTTGGTATGGAAGGTCAGAGTGAGTATTATTTCTCAAAACAGTTATTTCTTTATCCAGGAGAAGAAATACCACTTGCAGGAGCGAGTTGACAAAGTAAAGAAGAAAGTGAAAGATGTGGAGGAAAAGTCAAAAGAATTTGTTCAGAAGGTGGAAGAAAAAAGCATTGACCTCATTCAGAAATGGGAAGAGAAATCCCGAGAATTCATTGGAAGTTTCCTGGAAATGTTTGGTCCAGAAGGAGCGCTGGTATGTTTCTTCCTGCTGGGCAGTTTAGGGAAATTCAGGAAAATCTAGGGAACTCTTATGCTGTGAAAGGAACTATAGAATCCTTGAGCAGAAAGGGACATTGACGATAAGAAGTTATCTAATATGTTCCCTTTATTAGGCAGAACTATATTTCACCTATCCCCAGAAAGGTTTTAAAAATCTTTACAGAAAGTGGTTATACATTCTTCTACTTTTGCCAGCTCTCTATAAACCTCCAAATATGGTGACAAGTGAGTAACCTTGCCTAGCTTGCTTCTACATTGCAATTTTGGATAGAAGGAAAGGAAAGAGCAAAGAACAGTTTTTGTTAAAAAAAGAAACAACTGCCTCCACTACAAGCAGCCACTGCAGGATTGCTGGGTATGGTGGGAATTCTGTCCTTGAGGACTAAGCAAGGTCTTTTTGAGCCAGATAAAATGTGCATGCGTAGCTATTAGCAGATGAGCCCTAGGATATCAGAAATGATCTGGCTGTGGGGGTGCTTGGATGCCAGAATAGAATATTCATGGAGAATATAGAATTTTCAGAGAAGCCCCAAAACTAAGGTAGGTACCCTTTTATCTGAGTTAATTCCTTTGTTTTTGCCTAGAACCTAGACTGCAGACCAAGTAGCCTTTTAAGAATTCCTTTTAAGATTGGATGACAGTGGATAACAGGTGGGACCCCTTAGACATGTAGTATAGCATAACCACTTTGAGAAATTGCTTAGAATTGTATCTGTGGCTTACTTGGTCACTTTTGACATTACAGAGGGCACTTACGATAATTTGAAGTCTCAGATCTCCTCCATTGGTTAGTAGGATCCATAGGTTTCTTCTAACTCTTCCTTTTGGTCTCCCCAGAAACATATGCTGAAAGAGGGGAAAGGCCGGATGCTGCAGGCCATCAGTCCAAGGCAGAGTCCCAGCAACAGCCCCACTCGTGAACGTTCCCCCTCTCCCTCTTTCCGGTGGCCCTTCTCTGGCAAGACTTCCCCGTCTTCCTCCCCAACAAACCTCTCCAGACACAAGTCTGCAGCCTATGATATCAGTGAGGATGAAGAAGACTAAATTTTCATCTCTCCTTTCTCCTCCCCTCCCTCTGTCCCAACCTTCAGAAGCTCTCTGTTGAATTCCAGATTGTGATCCCAACACTAATCCTAAGGACAGCTACAAAGGAAAGACAGTTGGGGCAAGAGGACTTAGGATGGGGGGACCAGACAGCCTGTCCTCGGAGAGACATCACCCATCCCCACCAAGAAGGAGGCTAACTACATCTTAGAAGCCTGTTCTGCATTCATATACCCTCCCCATGGACTTTGCTTTACTGTTTATGTTCATGTGCTCTTGACAGGGAAATCGTCATTTTTATTAATTTTTTAAAAATTAGTCTTTCAAATGTAGTAAGTAGAACTAATTTTTTGCCCCCAAGGAGTGGGCAGAAGGAAGTGGTGTAATACCCAGAGGCCTTTTCTTCCTGATACACCATAGTGTTTGCCTTCTATTCTCAGGCAAACTGTCTTGCCAACTCCTTCAGGCAGTGAGCCATGCTGATGGGTGGTTTGGAGGGGAAATACCATAATCTTGGTTTCCTTTTTTAAAAAAAGCTAAAAGCTGAGTTTCAGCCACAAATCCCCAGTGTATACTGCTGGCACGTGTGTCCGTGTGGCTATGGGAAGAAGGAGATCTGAGTCTGACTTTTCTTACTCCCTGAGGAGTTTCTTGTTGGACCCAATGGGGTCCATGAAGACACTGATGGGGATGGAACCAGACCACATGGCATCAGCTGCGGTTTCTATGCTGTGTTCATCTCTCAGAAAATTCTGTTGCCCAGTTATTTGGGAGCTCTTGTCAATCTCTTTTTTGTAATCTTTAAATTCTTCCTGCCTTTAAAGGGAGGAACACTTTCAGGTTTACTCTGATTGAGGAGGGGAGTTGGACAATACTCAAACCTATACAAAATCAGTTTAATTTTCCTCTGGGAGTAAGTCCCTAGCCCTGCTACTCCTATCTTAATACTCATTTCCTAGCTTTTTACAAAGGATACTTTGTAAATGCCTGCAGTTTGAACGTGATCTGTTAATCCATGTTGCTCATAACCATATTGAATATTGAGAGGTTTGCAGAGAACATATGTGCAAAAGCATAAGGAAACACAGAAACACACCCCTTTTTAAAGCCTTATCTTGACCTCTTCCCCTTGTAATAGTATCCTTGACTGGAACCAATGCTCCATGAGGTGTTTCTTTTCCCCAGGGAGTTGGCATCTGGCAGGGACTCCCATCACTGCCTCTCTAGCAAGTCACCAGTGGCTCACATTACAAGAGTGTGGTAGATTCCCTCCTTCTCCCTCTGCCTGCCCCCATTTCCCCTGTTACGTTGCCCAGGGGATTCACCACTTAAATTTCACATCAGAGAATGCTGAAGCTTAAGCACTTGGTGTTGAGCATGAGCTCCTTTTCAACGTGTAGCATCCTACAGCACATGACCTAGCAGATCATTATCTATCCTAATCCTAATCCTTATCATATCATAAAAGGTTCAGGGGAAATTTGCTTCTGTCTAGAGCCCATCTCATCACTCATAAATACCCCTTGTAGGGGTGGAGTTTTAGTGTTTTCAGCTAAGAAAACCACATTTTATCTTTCCTTGCCCCTCTGCTAAGGTTGTGAGCATCTCATAGTCCCTTTCCTGAACACTTTCTGATAAAACTTGCTCTTATGCCTGAGGGCCAGTGGCTAGAGTTACTGCCTGCCTGCACAGTAGGACTACCTAGGTTCTTAAAACTTACATCATCCAGAGAAGCAAAACTCAGCAGAGTAGAGGAATAAACAGGATGAACCTCTTGTTGTCCTGATGGCCCATGAAAATTACATTTCTAACTCTTCTCATGAAGTGCTATTTTTACTATTAAATCTAGTTTACACAGGCTTTGGCTTGAAATCCTTTTTTTGGAACTGTTGAAGTTAATGTTTTCCTATAATACCAGCTTCGTAGGATCACATATTTTAACTTTTCTGCTTCAGTCTTCCCCTTTTGGCAATTCTGCCCATTTCTGTTGATAAAAAAACAGTGAAATCACCACTGAAACCCACCTACATTTTCTCTCAAAATACATGTTGTCCAAGTATATTTGGAAAGGGAGGCAATCAGAATGTGATTTTCCTCCCTGCAGTCACTCCTCACAGGTATTGTCTGGGTCCCAAATGTTTGGCCTTCCTTCTCTGCTCTGTAGATGGGCTGCTTTTGGCATATCCTGTCCTTGGAGTATGACCTCTGGGCTAACAAGCTCCATGAGACTGCTAGCACCGGCATGTGCACATGTTGTCGGAAAACTCTCACCCCTTCTGGTGAGGCTCTATGGCCTCAGTCTCCTAACACAGTATATCTCGGTGAAATTTTGACTGAAAGCAAAAAACTTTATGGCATGGCATGCTAGGTACTTTGGGATAAATGTGATCCTACATGCTGGACAATGGTGGGTGGGTGGAGGAAGTTGTTGGGATGATGCATTATTTGATCATTTGTGCCTAATTAAATGAGGTTAGAGGTTCGCGTTCCACAACCGTGTGTGTGATCTGTAAATCTTTAAATATTGTTGTTAATATTAATTTTTAACATTACTTTTAATATTACTTAAACCCTAAATCTCACAAGCAAAGCTGTCAGCCTGAATAGGCCAAATGTGGCAGAAATGGGAGAGCCTTAAAAGTTGGTTGGCCTTATAGCCTCTCTCTGTAATAGAAGGAGAAGGGAGACAGAAGCCTTGTAGCCAGTGCTGAGGAGGTGCCATTTCATCAGTTACCTTGAGATGAACTGGGCAGAAAGTTTGCTTTTTTCATACACTAGACTCCACAGCACTGAAGGGTAGAGGTTGAAATTTTAGAGGAGTAGAAATGGGTCATTTGTACTGCTCCAGCTGCTTCTGATCGCTAGAGCCAAAGACCATTATTTTGATGAGGCTTGGGTAAGAAGGCTGGGGATGTGAGGAGGTTGAAAGTCCTGAATAAGAGAAAAAATTTGAGGGAGGTCAAGAGAGCTTTTGACCTTTTCTGATCACTGATAACATCGCAGGCAGCACCTGAGTTACATTTTTCTTATTTGTGACCACACAGCTGTCCAGGAAGTCTTTGAATATTCCATCCACAGTGATTCTTCATAGTGCTTTGTAGTCTTTCTTGATTTATGGGCAGTTTTTGTTTATCTGGAGCTCATTGCCTTATTAATCCTGTTTTAAACCCTATATCTAAAATCTTTCCAAATCAAGTCTATTTTGCTGCTTTTGTTTAATTTCCTAAAAGCCATAGCTTTTACATGTTCTGTCAGCAAACTATCACCAGAAGTTGAACCAATGCAGGTAGGAGAAAAGCTCCCTTAACAATGTTTTTAACTAATGGTATTTTTTTCAAGCTTATCAATATAAGTATTTTTAAAGGTATATTTTTCAAGGTCATACAATGATTGTTCTTGTTTTCTCTCATGGAATAGATTGTCATGGGATAAAGACTGGTCCCTAGCTATTATTTTTGCAAATAAATAGAACATGTTTTGGGAATTATACTATTAAATGTTAATTTTCTTTAAAAGAAAGAAGAAAGATATTCTGTCTGCCAAAGTTTAATGTTAGTACTTAGATTGGGGTAGAAAAAAAAGTAGTTGGTTTAACATTAAAATGACTGCAGTTCTGTTTACTTAGCTTTCAAGTGGGCTTTATCACCATTCTTAGGGAGACACTGACTGTTTTGAACACAGAGATTTGATTGGTTGAGTTGTTTTGTATTGTGGATCCTGAGAAGAGTGTTGGAAAGAAATACTGGCCTTGGCATGAATGTTGGCCCCATCACCAGTGCTGGTGTCCACAAGGACGTTTTCCTCAATCAGTGTTCAGTATATTTTTTTCCTGTCTGAGTGTTATTAAATTGTTATTGTTCAGTTATTTTGACTTTTGTCATTAGCCAAATAAAGGCAAAGTGATTTTACCTAATGTTTCATTTTATATGTTTTGACCTGGTATACATGTGTATTATATATTTCATGTATTTGAGACTTTTCCTGTATGATCAGTTCCTTTATTTTGCATTCTGATTTGTCTCCTCAGAATCATTGCATGATCATATCATTGCAGTTCCTTTTGCAGCTTGGTACAGAAGACTCAGAAAGCCATTGGCCCACAAAGGGAGGCTGATACATCTGTAAGGGAACAACTTCCTTCTGTTCTTCAGAAGCCTTGTTTATTTGAGAGTTTGGGATCATACTGTTTTGCCTGGCTGAGTTCTATTCCTGTTATTATACCAAGAAAACTATCATACACTCTTCCCCCTTTCATTTGCTTTGGGAAAGCTGAGTAACCTTTTAATATACAATCTTGATGGGCTAATAGTGGCACCCACCGAGGCAGTGTGCCCAGTTGTAGAAAATCAAACTCCATCCTGTTTATTAAGCTTAAAATACCTTCCTCAGGCAAGATCCAAAACAATTTCATCCTATTGCATAGTTCTGATTCATCTCTACAGTCAAGCATACATCATTTGCCAGCTTGCGCTGACAGTGGAATCGATCCCCATTTGGTCAAGGTTGAAGGACAGTAAACAAATCTTGTGCCCATCTAATGAATACAGTGTCTCTTTCATTGTCCAAGCCATTCACCTCAGGCTTTGAGGTTTAAATCCTGGTCTGGAGAAGAGAAAGGTTCATATCCAAGCTTGTCATCTTTCCTTCGGTAGTATATTCGTGTCAGCACAGTGATCAGAAAACTCTCGAGGATGAGGAGGTGGCAGTTCATCACTGCAGCATGGGACAAAATATAGGTTATTCTAAGTTACAGAGGTGGTATCCAATAGCAGCCCTGGCATATGAGTTGGACAGCAGTTTCTCTTAATTTATCCTCAAACCAGGACCTAGAGATATTAAGTTGTCACCAGTAACATGGCAAGTTGACAGTAGAGCCAGAACCAGAACTTGGCTCTCTACCTCCTGAACTTTGAGGCTAGCATTAAACATTTCTTTTCATGTTTTATCATCATGACCCTCTGCTTCCTAACCACACTTATTCCTCTTTCAGGAGCTGAGGATTGAACCCATGGCTTCCTGGGTTGATCATCAGGGCTGGGCCTCAAGCTGCAGGATCGCAGCTGTCTGTATGATCAGAGAGGTCATAGACCTCCGCTCGATTTCTTGGAGGTCTCTTTCTCAGTATGCTAAGCAGAACACTGAATATTCTGAGAGTGGCTAGCCCTACTTCCAATCTAAGATCCTCTCTTCTGAGACCTCCCCCTCCTGCTCATCCTGGAATAGACTAGGAAACCCCATGTGCTTACCTTGAGACCTGATTTTAGAAGAAAAGGGAGGCGAACAAGCAATCTGCCCACCATTGGCCAAGACTGAGAAGATGGATGGCTGCAGGGCAGACAGGATAAGGAGTGCCTGCAGAACAGAAAAGAGGAGTGAGCGTGGGGGCTCAGCATCCCTGGCGCCGAGGCTGGCCGGCCCACTGCTGTGTTTGAAATGTGTCTTAGTGCTTGCCCTCTCTGAGTACACTTTTCTGACGCACAGCCTCTTCAGGGTAAACTTGGCTTGTCCAGGGTTCCCTCCAATAATCATAGGCAGGTTCATTAATCACAAGGCTTTTATTCTGTGGCCTGACCCTAAGTGCTTCTGGAGCCCAGATCCTTTCTGTGCCCTGTCAGTCCCTTACTCCATGATAGACTCTTCTGTCCTCTGTCTTCCTATAGACCCTCCACTTCTGCCTGCCATGTGCCTGTAAGCAGCACCTGCTTAGGTCAAATGAGAATTTATGTGAAATCAATCTGTTAACTATAAAGGAATCATTAAGCCTTGGGAACGGAGAAGGCAATGGCAACCCACTCCAGTACTCTTGCCTGGAGAATTCCATGGACGGAGGAGCCTGGTGGGCTTCAGTCCATGGGGTCACGAAGAGTCAGATATGACTGAGTGACTTCGCTTTCACTTTTCACTTGCATGCACAGGAGAAGGAAATGGCAACCCACTCCAGTGTTCTTGCCTGGAGAATCCCAGGGACGGGGGAGCCTGGTGGGCTGCCGTCTATGGGGTCACACAGAGTCGGACACGACTGAAGTGACTTAGCAGCAGCAGCAGCAAGCCTTGGGAATAGGAGAAGGCCCCAGCAAGAAGACAAAGAATGGAGAGAGAAGAGAAACAATAAAGGGCTAGAAGTCATTGCATTTGGTGGAAAGGTTATCTCTGGGCTTAGAGAATGGAAAGTGTAAAAAGTGAACAAATGTGCCTTTGAGAAAATTCTCAGGGAAGAGGTGATGATGCAGAGTCAGTGAGATGAGAAGAAGGGATGTGGGTTTGGGAGTAGATAGACAGTTCTGTGTTTAAATTCCAGTTCCATTCCTTATGTACCTTTGAGCAAACCTCAAAACACCTCAGTTTCTCATTTGTAAAATAGAAAAAACAATGATTCTGAAGATTATAGTGAACTTAAATGTAATTAATGTATGAAAAGCGCCTAATATGTAGTACTGCTCATTTATAGTTGTAACTGATAATGCTGATGTTTCTAGTGGTGATGAATTGCAAGATTTTTAGAAGTAATGGGTAGTGAAGAAAAGAAAACAGCAAAGGTATAAGAATTTAAGGTTTAAAAATACATGTGTTATGGGCTTGATTGTGTCCCCCTAAAAGATGCGTTGAAGTCCTAACTCTCAGGACCTCAGAATGTGACCATCATTGTCTTGGTAACTGATTAGATGTAATTAGTTAAGACGAGGTCATACTAAAATAGGGTGGGTCCTTATTCCAATATGACCGACATCCTTATCAGAAAAGGAGACACAGACACATGAGGGGAGAATGCCCTGTGATGAGCCAAGGATGCCAAAGATTGTTGCAAACAATCAGATGCCAGCAATAGTCAAGGAAAGCTTCGCCCCAACAGTGTTCAGTGGGCATGTGGGCCGCTGACAGCTTGGTTTTGGACTTCCAACCTCCAGAACTGTGAGGCAATGCATTTCTATTATTTTAAGCCACCTGGTTTGTGCTATTTTGCTCCAGCAACCTTAGGAAACTGTTACAGCACAGAAAAGCAACAACTGGGGAAGGGCAGGGATTCTTTTCCAAATCTCACAGGAAACCTAAGGCTTAAGAAGATTCCCAGACCCACTTCTAGCCTTTATTAGTCTCAGCTTCTAACCCCTATGATTTGTGGCTCATTATTAACCATCTTTTCTCTCCCAGGATATAGTTACCTGGAACAGAGCAAATTTGGCTCCTATGTTCTGCTCGCCCAGGTGCAGCCTGGCTTGACGAAAAATGATGCCTATGGTCCACAGAGCCAACAGGGTGGACACACCGAGGAAAGTGTTGATCCATAGAGCTGTGCTCCTCTCAGAAATCTGGTGGCAGGCCAGAAAGCAGTCAGTGAGGAAGCAAACCCCTTTCTCTTTTTTCCCCTTCTCCCAGTGGTGGGGAAAATAAAAAAGCTTCTTCTCTCCCCATTAGAGTCCCTGAGCCTCTGCTTTTCCACAGTCGCCCTTTACCTGGGGCTATCCCAATCCTGGGGCCCTGAATCAGGGGATATTGGCTCCAGCTATTCTTTCTAGAGCTCAAAGGAATTAAGCTCATCTTGGCCTCTGCTGCCCCTTACTCTGGACTTACATCTGATGGGTCAAAGATGCCATCAGGGATGAGAAACAGGCCCACCAGGCTCAGTGATATCTTGAAGAAGGCGTACTGGATGGGGCCCAACAGCAACAGCTGAAGTCTCTTCCTGAAGTGGGAAGAGGATTAGGAACATAGACCTACAAATCACCCACCCCAACCAGAACTTCCAGTTCTCTCATTGGGTTCCTGGCAAGGCTTGGCCACCATCATAGACACCAACATGGTCAAGTGGGTGGGGACTTAGGAAGAGCATTGGGAACCATCTTTATTGTCTCCCATTCACCCTCAGACCAGAATGATGCCTTTTGAGCAAGAACTATCTGAGGATTGACCCCAACATCATTAACTGAAATGGATGGAAGGAGAAAGTAAATAGCCCGAAGTGCAGTTTGTTCTCTGTGATAAAGTTTGTAGGGGACAGTGAGTGTAAGCGATGGGAACTCTGGAGTTCTTCCTCTGTTCCTCCTACCCCTGTGTGGGTGCCCAGTGTGTGGGTCCTGGCTGTGGGATGCCCACCCTTTCATCACTGGCTTTCTTCCAAACAAGGCAAATTCCATGAGGCTTGAAGCAGGACTGAGAGAGCCAGCAGAGGCTCTTGAGAGAGTGCAGAAGAGGCCAGTCTGCTCTCCAGGCAGCCTCTCCCTCCCACCTCACCTGGTGATCTTGATATGGGGGCAGCAGGGGCAGCAGCAGCAGCAGGGGCCTGTATGGATCATCACTGGGGTGTCCTTCAGTGTCCTCAGCACTGCCTCCTTCCCACCAAAGCCTTCTACCATGGCCTTCATCAGCAGGTAAAAGCACATCGCGTAAAACCTGGAGTTGGGGAGAGGTGGGAGGTGGGCCTGAGCACACTGAAGAGCAGGTGGAAGCAGCTGGTGGGATACCACCTGCTGCCAAAGGAAAACAGACTGCAAAAGGACAGGGAGAAGGGGGCTTCCTGAAGGGATCAGGTAGGGTCTAGGCATTTTGAGAAGTGAGAGAGGACAGGTGGAAGAGGGCAGGCTGTGAGAACAAAATGGTGCCTGAGATGCACTAGAAGTTCAAGAGACACGTTGGAAAGGGCTCAATTTGTGATCAGTTTGTTTGCATGGACTTATGGAGAAGGCAATGGCACCCCACTCCAGTACTCTTGCCTGGAGGATCCCATGGACGGAGGAGCCTGGTAGGCTGCAGTCCACGGGGTCACTAAGAGTCGGACACGACTGAGCGACTTCACTTTCACTTTTCACTTTCGTGCATTGGAGAAGGAGATGACAACCCACTCCAGTGTTCTTGCCTGGAGAATCCCAGGGATGGGAGAGCCTGGTGGGCTGCCGTCTATGGGGTCGCACAGAGTCGGACACGACTGAAGCGACTTAGCAGCAGCAGCAGCATGGAAGGGACAGGGGATAAAAAAAAAAAAAAAAGGACACAAATTCTGGATTCCCAGGGTTGAGAGGAGCAGAAGGGGGACCTCAGAGGGATATCAAGTTCAGCTGGGGGCAAGGCAGGACACTCACGCAGTTATGGCCATTTCCACAAGTGTGAGGGCACGAGGAATCCAGAGACCAAAGCAGGAGAATGTGGACACTATCTGCTTGGAGAAGAACCAGGAGCTGGTTAGGGTAGGGAAGGAGACTGTATGCTCACCTTTTGCGGCAAGAGTTCAAGGAAGCAAAAGCTAAAACATCTGAGGCACCATTACTTAAAAGTGACCAACTGGGGACTTTCCTCGTGGTCCAGTGCCTAAGACTCTGAACTCCCAATGCAAGTGGCCGGGGTTCATTCCCTGGTCAGGGAACTAGATCCCACATGCCACAACTAACACTTAGCACACCCAAAAAAAAAAAAAAAAAGTGACCAGTTGGAAAAAGAGCTAGTTAAATCAACTAATTTAAAAAACATTATTTTTTAAATTCAGCTGTCAGTTTATTCCTTGTCTAGTGTTAGAGACAGCAAGTCACCTTGAGTCAGAGGCTCTTTTGAAGACTATCATCTCTCAACATATGTCAGTGGAGTAAGAATAGGTCAGTTCATCTTTAAGAGTATGTAGATCAAGATCCAACCCTTCCTTTCAACATCCCATGTTATTAGAGCACCTCTGATGTCTTGAGATGGCCCAGGCAGGTGTCATCTGGCAGAAAAGGACCTCAAGGGCTTTGTTCTTCACCCAAAACAGACACAGAGCTCACCACATGGAAAGAGAAACTCCATCCTGTGGCCTGCGAGCATGCCAAAGAGCTATCAAATGGCTGTAAGAGTGAGTTAGAAGGACTTACAATGTCAGGGTCGAGTGAACATGACCCCATGGGAAAAAATTACTCTCCTCCTACCCTCTGAGGAACCACTGCTGTTCTGTGCAGGAAACAGGTTTATTTTACAGCAACACAGTAGCAGGGGAGTAGTGAGTGGGATAGCTGGTGAGCTCAGACCATTCTTCAGCTGTTCTTAGAGCTGTTTCTGTGGCTCTAAGATTTCAAACACTCCATCTCACTGCCTGTGACCTTCCAAGCAAGGGATCCTGACTGCAGATAGCAGACAAAAACCCCCACCCTGAAGCAGTAGAGGAAGGCAACTTGAATTATTGAGTTGAAAGGAGTCCTACTCTTCAGCCCCTCCCCAAAGGCGGCAGCAGCACCCTCACCGTGGGTGAAGAGCAGCACCAGATCAGGGTCTTCCTCTTGATAGGGCAGCGGGTGTTCTTGTGCAGGTAGACAGCAGCCTCCAGGAAGATGGCTATTGAGCCCAGGACAAGCAAGGTCATGAGGACCATGAGGGAAATATCCATAAGGCCCAATGCTAGAGTGGAAAGAGAGGACAGGCTCCAGTGAGCTGAAGACCAGGGCTGAGAAGCAGATGTGTGCTTCCTCACATGCATCTAATTGCTTTACCACATCTAGAATTACCTGGTCCAGGCTTCCTATCATGCAGAAGATGGGCTTTTTCTTAGACCTAGAATTTCTAACATGTGACTAAGGAAAAGTCATTCTTCTGCATGCATGGGAGACTAGACCAGATCAGTCTAAGTATGGTAAGGCTTACTTGAATCAGGATATAGACACCTAACAAGTTTGTACATAATTAAAAAAAATTCTAAGTTTGGAGGTCAACAGGGCCTCAACTTTTCTCAGTGTCAGGGGTTATGCTAGCAGACAGGGACCTGTTAACATTATAATTAAAGCAAAATATATACTTCTGCTATATATCAGAATATATACTGATATACTTCAGTCGCTCAGTTGTGTCCGACTTTTTGTGACCCCATGGACTGCAGCATGCCAGGCTTCCCTGTCCATCACCAACTCTTGAAGCTTGCTCAGACTCATGTCCATTGAGTTGGTGATACCATCCAATCATCTCATCCTTTGTCATCCCCTTCTCCTCCTGTCTTCAATCTTTCCCAGCATCAGGGTCTTTTCAAATAAGTCAGCTCTTCGCATCATGTAGCCAAAGTATTGGTGTTTCAGCTTCGGCACCAGTCCTTCCAATGGAGAAGGCAATGGCAAACCAGTATTCTTGCCTTGAGTACCCCATGAACAGTATGAACTTGATATACTTCAGTTCAGTTCAGTTCAGTCACTCAGTCGTGTCCAACTCTTTGCACCAATGAGTCAACTCTTCACACGAAGTGGCCAAAGTACTGGAGTTTCAGCTTTAGCATCATTCCTTCCAAAGAATACCCAGGGCTGATCTCCTTTAGAATGGACTAGTTGGATCTCCTTGCAGTCCAAGGGACTCTCTAGAGTCTTCTCCAACACCACAGTTCAAAAGCATCAATTCTTCGGTGCTCAGCTTTCTTCACAGTCCAACTCTCGCATCCATACATGACCACTGGAAAAACCATAGCCTTGTCTAGACGGACCTTTGTTGGCAAAGTAATGTCTCTGCTTTTCAATATGCTATCTAGGTTGGTCATAACTTTCCTTCCAAGGAGTAAGTGTCTTTTAATTTCATGGCTGCAGTCACCATCTGCAGTAATTTTGGAGCCTAGAGATGTTTAAATTTGATTTCAAAAATTTTGTCACTTTACTAGGACACACAACGGGACTTTAACAAAAGAAGTGGACCCAAGTAAAGACTCCAAGGATATTTGACCTATGCTGGCCCCAAGTACACTTATTCTCACATTAAATGTAATCCAGTAGCTGTCTTTAGTATTTATTGAAATCATTTGAGGAGTTGTTAAAAAGTAGCTGTCCAGATGTTGTTCCCATAGATCTGGGATGTAATCTACATTTTAAACAAGCTCACCTGATAATAGAAGATAACAAACATTTTAACAAACACCAATGAAGCTCCTCTGGCCTCATCCTTGCTAACAGGAAAACAATAATATAGTCACAATATTTGTTTCTGAGCATGTTCTAATCAGTACAACAATGTTTTAAACAAAGAGTTAGTTCCATGTCCTCGGTGACTAAGCCTGGACCCTCATTTATCTAAGTCTCTTCCCTCCTTGGCAGATGCTTTCCTTTTAGTCTCCCAACTGGCTAGATGACAGAAGAAGAAGGGGAAGACTGGCAGAGTCCAGCCACTGTCGTATTGCATTGTGAGTAAAGGAAATCAACCCTGAATATATATTGGAAGGATTGATGCTGAAGCTCAAATACTTTGGTCACCTGATACAATCAGCTGACTCATTGGCAGAGACCCTGAAGCTGGGAAAGATTGAAGGCAGAAGAAAAGGGTGACAGAGGATGAGATGGCTGGATGGTATCACTGATGCAGTGGACATGAACTTGGACAAACTCCAGGAGATGGTGAGGGACAGGAAGGCCTGGCATGCTGCAGTCCATGGGGTCTCAAAGAGTCTGACATGACTGGGTGACTGAACAATTGACTGGCCTGCCCTATGTTTTGGTGACTGAGGGCAGCTCAGAGCTGCTGACACCAAAACAAGGAAGAAGGAGACCACATCCCAGTGAAGAGTTGTCATCTGGGTCAGTCATACTTGGTGACATCACAAGGAGCAACCAGGACAAAGGTGAATTTGTCAAAAACTACTTTGATGCTTTTGAACTGTGGTGTTGGAGAAGACTCTTGAGAGTCCCTTGGACTGCAAGGAGATCCAACCAGTCCATCCTTAAGGAAATCAGTCCTGAATATTCATTGGAAGGACTGATGCTGAAGCTGAAACTCTGATACTTTGGCTACCTGATGCAAAGAACTGACTCATTTGAAAAGACTCTGATGCTGGGAAAGATTAAAGACAGGAGGAGAAGAGGACGACAAAGGATGAGATGGTTGGATGGCATCACTAACTCGATGGACATGAGTTTGAATAAGCTCCAGGAGCTGGTGATGGACAGGGAAGCCTGGCGTGCTGCAGTTCATGGGGTTGCAGTCCATGGAGTTGGACATGACTGAGCGACTGAACTGAACTGAACTTCGATCCTGGTTGTTCTTATTTCAGGGTACATGTTTTTCTTTTTGTTTGCTTTCTCCAAGAGGCCCTTTACCTCTGACCACAGTTAGGTCTGTGATCAATCCAGAGGACCTGCTGGAGGGAAGGCAGTCCTTGGACAATCTCCCAGCCTACACTTCTGAAGTCAGTGGTAAGCTTTTTCCTTTCTGTTACAGGCCTCAAAAGATAGGACTGTGTTGTTCTTCCCTCCTCCCCATTCCTGTCTCCACCTGCTTCCACTTAATTAGGGTGCAGCCCACTGTGTGACCAAATTACTGGCTTAGTGTTGCTGTTCAGCTCTGTTGCCTCATTCTCAATTACCTCTACAGATATTGCTCTAGTAGGCCCTGCAGGTTTTAAACATTAACAAAATAAAACAAGCAAAAATCCACCTGGCTGCAATCCTTAATTAAAAAGAGACTTTACCTCCCTTCCTTGAAATTTTAAAGATATAAACATAACAGAGGATCTTTTTTTCTGACACAATTTTATCCTTATAGAATAAACATGTGGATTTAAAACAGTTGCTATTGTTTTATCGTGATATACACATAAAGCCTTCCATGTATCAAAATAATTCCAGATAGATTAAAAAAATAAATCTTTAATAAACAACAAGGATCTACTGTATAGCCAATGGAACTCTGTTCAATATTATGTGCCAGCCTGGATGGGAGTGGGTAGGGGCTTGGGGGAGAATGGATTCATGTGTATGTATGACTGAGTCCCCTCTCTGTTCACCTGAAATTATCACAACATTGTTAATCGGCTATACCTCAATACAAAAAAAAAAGTGTTTTAAAAGAGATTTTAAAAAAGTGGTATTTATTTAAAATTAAAACAGGGGAAATTGAGAGAAAGGAAAAAAAAGAATTGTATTTTCATCAAAACTTGAGGGAAGACCTTCCTAAGCTTAGGTGTAATCCAAGAAATCACAAAGAGAAGGATGGTCAAATTTGATACAAAGAGTTTAAACTTCTGAATGTTAAAAAAAGTATAGGCAGTGAAGTGGTGATTTCACAGATGCACACTTGGGTAAAAATCCATCAAACTATATACATAAAATCATTGCCCTTTACTGAATGTAATTCATAACTGAAAGAAATACACCTTAATATGAACAAACCAGAAAGCAAAATTACCACAGGAAATTCCCTGGCTCTCTGGTGGTTAGGCAAAGAAGGCAATGGCACCCCACTCCAGTACTCTTGCCTGGAAAATCCCATGGGTGGAGGAGCCTAGTAGGCTGCAGTCCATGGGGTCGTGAAGAGTTGGACATGACTGAGCGACTTCACTTTCACTTTTCACTTTCATGCATTGGAGAAGGAAATGGCAACCCACTCCAGTGTTCTTGCTTGGAGAATCCCAGGGAAGGGGGAGCCTGGCGGGCTGCCCTCTATGGGGTCGCACAGAGTCGGACACGACTGAAGCGACTTAGCAGCAGCAGCAGCAGCTGGTGGTTAGGACCTGGTATGTTCACTCCTAGCAGCCAGGGTTTGATCCCTGGGTGGGGAACTAAGATCCCAAAAGCCACGTGGTGTGACCAGAAAGAAATAAAAATAAATAGCATAGTAAAACTATAGCCATGTAAAGGATTTGGCTGAAGAGAAGGATAGAAAAGAGTTGAAGGAAAGAGTGGGGCCCTAATATCTTTATCATACAAAATGGAAAGTGAAGAAGTACTATCTGCAGTTGGCAGAATAAGAAATAAACTATAGGTATACTATACACAGCTATAAAGATAACCAACTAAAAATAATGATGAAACCATGTGGAATGAGTAGAAGTTTGGTACTAAGTGAATTAAATCTTTATGTATTATAGAGGCAGCCACAGATAATATACAAAACTGATACCACATGAAATAATGGTAATTTGAAGGTAACTATTAAAAAATCATCAGCTAAAAAAGTAGGATGAAGATTAAAAATGAGAATAAATAGGGCAGAGGAGTGTTAATTTTCATTAGTAGCCCTTTTGTACTATTTAAAATTTTATACCATGTTCATGTGGGTTAAGATAAAAACATTAAAAATGATTGCCTAGGAATAAATTAGCAATGCCATCTTTGGGTGATGAGACTGTGGGTGGTCTTTGTCTTCTTTTTTTTCCAATTATTCTATTACAAATATGCATTTTACAACAAATAAGTTTTTTTAAAGACATACTTTGCCAAATATGTAGTAATGTGAAAAAATTCATATGATGTCATGTTTATAAAAACAGTATATAAAATTGAGTATAGTATGATTTCCACTACTGTTAAATAAAAGCAACAGAAAACAACTTATACTATATTTGCAGTGCTGGTCTTGAGTGGTGGGACCATACGTGATTTTTCTTCTTCATAATTTTCTCTATTTTCATATTGACTTCACTGAATTATTTTTTACAATAGAAATGTTTAGTTAAAAAAAAAAGACAAAATATAAAATCCAGATAGGCAGAAAAAAAAATTAATTCAGTAGATTTCTAAAAACCAATGTCCTTTGTTGGGAAGGGGAATACCTCTGGAAGCCCCTCCTTGAGGGACTCCCCCAGCCCCTCTTGTCCTCATCAGCTCACTGAGAGCCAAGAGTGGAAACAGCCCCTCCAGAAGCCATCACGTCAAAGCCTTTCTCCATCTTCACTGTCCTTGACTATTCCCTCCTCCTTGAAAGTCTCTCCCATCCCGCTTGACTCCAGTAACCACAGTTCTGGCTCCTCTCCTGGAGACCCTGGGTCTCCGATACTGATTCCTCATCCTCTCCCACACCCTGTGTTCCAGACTCAACCATTGCATCTCACCTCTTCTGTTTATTGAGGTTGAGGATTTCCCTGGAGAAGGCAATGGCACCCCACTTCAGTACTCCTGCCTGGAGAATCCCAGGGACGGGGGAGCCTGGTGGGCTGCTGTCTATGGGGTCACACAGAGTCGGACATGACTGAAGTGACTTAGCAGCAGCAGCAGCAGGATTTCCCTACCACCCCTCAGCCGCCTACAACCTCCTGAGCCATTTCTACCTCCAGGACCTTAAAGTGCTTGGCTGCTGCCTGTTTTTCTCCCTGAGCTCCCCATGCCTGGCTTATTCTCCTCACTGAGCTCTCTGCTCAAATGCCCCTCCTCAGTCAGCAACCCTTGAGTGTCCATTGTGGTGTAATCTCTCCCTCCCAAGTTGCCCTCGAAGTGAGGTTATTTACATATTTATTGCTTGTCCCCTAGAGTGATGATAGTATGAACTCCACAAAGGCAGGGACTTTGTCAGGCTTGTTTTCTGTTCTATCTCCAAGTGCATGCAACAGTAACTATGACTATTTGTTCAGTGAAAGAAATGACCACATGAGGATTCTTCCTGTCATCTCCATTTACATGCTTTTCCAGGAAACTAGGCTTAGAGTTGAGCACCTCACCCATGATCACACAGCCTGAAAGTGACAGAGCTGGGATTTAAACCCAAGGGTTCCTGATCCGAACTAAGCCCATTCTCTTCACCATGACATATGCTGACTCTTGGTGTGTGTTCACATAACTATGGGGAGAAATGTGGAATAATATTAACCATCAAAAGTTGCTTAAGCTGATGAGGGTGGAAGTGAGGCATATTCCAGCTATTCAGTATGGAAGTGCTTTTGCAGTTTCTTGTATCTGCTGACTTTTGTGCTCTATTCTTTCTCATCCTTGCAGTGTCTACAGGCTCTCACATTCACTTGCACAGGGCAGAAGCTAGGAGAGAGAACTTCCTTAGCATCCACAGCCAACACCAGTACTCTACCTCAAACTCATTTACCTCCTTAGAAAATCGGCCTCTATCTTGTTTTTCTGTATCTTAATAGATACTATGAAACAAAAGTTTCTGATAGCTCAAGGATTTTTGGAAACACTTTAAACAAGGTTAAACATGTTTCTTTCCTGCAGAGTATAAGTTTTAAATCTGATTTATACTGTTAATTTCCAAAAGGAGGTTACAGAATATTGCTTTTACAGAAGTGATTTTTCTACAGGCTCTGTTTTCATGGAGCACTCCTTGGGATTAGTATTCCAAGGAACACACTTTGGGAAATACTTGTCTAACTGACTGGTTGAATACAGCTATACTTGAGCAACGAGCAAATTCCCATTGTATCTGTAACAATGAAGATTACTCTTTTAAATAATAAAAATAATATAAGAACATTAAAATTTTGAAAGAAAAAGTTTTACCCATAATCCAACCTAGTTCCTAACCAAAAATTATTATCCTTTTTGCACGTATTTCCATGGAGGTGAAGAGCATAGGCTCTAAGTTCAAAGTAAAATTCCATTTACTGCTTGCTCTATAATTGTGGGTAGATTATTATCCTCTAATTAAACCTCTTAGCATGACTCAATGGTAGTATTTGCTCAATAAAAAGTAGCTTTAAAAAACATCCTGGTTAAAGTGTATACATATTGTATTACTGCAATCATACTGTAAAATTTTGCATTCTGTTTTTTCCACCTAACATTTCATCACAGCCTGTCAAAAATTATTTTTATAATTATTTTACAATTATAAAGGTTTTTAAAATAGAGATAATAATAGAGCTGCATTAATATATCCATAATCCATTTTGAAGAGTTATGATATGCCAGTTTTGATTCAAAAGTTATTCTTAGAAAAATAAAACTTTACAGGTGTACTTGAAGACCCTGTATATATCTCCAGGGTCCTTTTCCCTTCACTTACTTCACCTCCCAGGGCTAACTACTATTCTGAAGTTGGTGCGTATCTTTTCCTGTATGTTTTAATTTTTTTACAACATATGTACATGCTAAACATAATTATATTGCTTTACATTTAAAAAAATCTATACAAACATTTTCCACTCAATATTGTTTTCATGGTTGTTATTATTTTCTTTGTGACAAACAAATGCTACCGTAAGCATTCTTAGACGTGTCTCCTTGGCACATATAGGAGAGTTCTCTATTCCTCCCAGTCTAAGATCCTGCCAGCCACGTGGTATGGCCAAAAAGAAAAAAAAAAACCCAAAAACACACAAACAGTGGGTTTAAGTCCCAGTCTGGGTTGTGTGGTTGCAGTTATTATATTATTGCTTCAATTACTCTAGTCTTATAATATATAACCTTTAATATTTGGTAGGGCACATATCCTCCTTACTCTTTTTCAAAACTGTCTTGGCTTTTCTTGGCCCTTCACTCCCCCAAATAAAAGTTTGGATCAGTCCATTAATAAGAAAATCCTCTAGGGATTATAATTGCAGTCATATCACAGGCATTTCAAAAACAAATCATTGAAAGTTTCAATAGTTCTTCCAGAATAGTTCTTTCTTAAATAGCATTTAAGAAACAAAGAGTTTATAAATGAAAGAGGAAAGGGTTTCACCACGTGTCCAATGGGCACCTCTTCCTGACTCTCCTATTTCTGCCAGTGTCATCACCACTGTTCAGATCCTCAGAGTCATCATTAGAGTTTCTTTTTCTTTCACTTACCTTGTCTAAATATTTACCAGATTGCCTGCTATTTCTTTGGATTGCCTGTGTTTTCCAATCTGCCCTTCCTTTCCCTGACACTGCTCTGGCGCAGGCTCTTGCCCTTCCTGTTAGGCTGGGGCACTGACCTCCAATTTATACCCCTGCTTCTTAAGGCCCTTACTCCCCAAAGTCTATCTTGATTGCTAATTAATGGTCCTGAAATACTATCCAGCTCCTCCCAATCTCAGAGCCCTCATCTACTCCTGCCTGCAGGATAAAGTACAACTCCTCTGCCTGACACTCAACAGGCCCCACCTTACCTGCCCAGCCCTCTTAACTGTCCCCTGCTTCCTCACCAGTAACCTTGAATCTCCCCAGTGCCTGGAGAACCTGCCTACTCATTCTTTCTCCACTCTAGCTCCCTCCTTTCCAACTGTAACTCACTCCAACAGTTCAGTGGGGAAACAAGGTAGCTCCCCAGACTACCAGACCCAGAATAGTCTACCTACTTTGAATATCCTCGGTGCTTCTATTTGCACATTTTGCAGCAAAGAACGTGCGATCCATTTTCACTGTGTAAGATAGGGTTTCTCAGTCTCAGCAGTATTGACCCCTTGCCCCAGATAATTCCTTGGTTGTGGGGACTTTGCTTTGTTTCCAGGGCAAACTCCCTGACCTCTACCCCACTAGATTCCAGTAGCACCCCCTACTTGTGGTGACTGGAATTGCCTCCAGACATTGCCAAAAGTATCCTGTGAGACAAAGTTGCTTCTGGTTGACAACACTGGTGTGTGAGAAGACTTATGTCACCATCTGCACTCTCTGAACAAGAAATCCATAGCGTTGGATGTAGCATCTGCCTACTTGCATGAACCACAGAGCAGCTACAAGGCACCCCTGGACCTCCTCTGGCAGTTGGTATTCACTCCAGTTCAGAGCATCTGAAACGAAGACATGCCCATATCTGCCTCCTAGTACACACTGACCACGCCGTACTGTTTAGGAAGAGTCTCCTTCTTGAGGTAACAACATCAGGAAGGAGAATGGAAAAAACATTAAGGATAGAGACATAGATTCCTACTCATCAACATCTAAGAGGTGGTTGATCATGCAGTAAGAAAACAAAATACAGTGTGGATGGGAGCCACATTTGCTATCAAGATGCTAGGGTCATTTGATTGTCATGTTTTAGGTGTCCAAGGAATAAACAGAGTCCCATCCTAGGCCTTTCACTTTCAAAACCAATTCAGTAATAGAAGCTAGTTGGCCAACACTGTCAGAATACTTTTACAGGTTCACCTAAGTTTTAAGAATATTATTCATAATAACCACTCTCCAGAGTGGTATAGACTCCTTTTAAGAAGGATGTTGTGCAGGCCTCAAAGGGATTCTGTGGGGCTTCGGGCATCCATGTGAATCCCTGGGTGGCCCTGGGGTCTGAAAAATGCTCCAGGACAGTGTCCCCTGTATGAATTGGGCAGTCCCAACATGCAGGTTTTTCTCCAGGCCACATAGCCGTCCCCCTCTTTTGACTTTTTGGCTCCTCCAGAGTTGTACTTTCCCCAGCTTTTTAAAAATTTTAAAATTTTTTGACTGTACTACCCAGCATGTAGGATCTTACTTCCCTAACCAAGGATCAAATCTGCACCCCCTGAATAACCTCTGTACCACTAGGGAAGTTCCCTAAAAGGTTTTTACCAAGACTGACACTGGGTCAGCCATCCTCCCAGGCACTCCTCTATGCTGGCCAGCTCAGGACCACCTCCCCTCAGGTCCTCTAATCTGTTTTCACTTCCTCCTTGGGATGCTCATTTTTCCTTCTTTCAGCTCCTCTGGGGAGGGTCTCTGACTCACCTCTCAAAAACTGGTGTACAGTGGGAGGGTAAGAGAAGCAGGAAGAGGGAATGCTGTAATTGGTTTTCAGTATCTCCAGAAGATCTGCTGTGTACCTGGAAAGACACCAGCCTGTGTTTAGAATATGGGGACTTAGGGCGGGCAGTTGGGTAGCAGAAGGGACTCCAGCAACTTGACACTCCCTCGAACACTCCTAGGTTCACGGAGTTTCTCCATTTCCCCTCAAGGCCTAGGTGACAGTCTGCAGGTCTGGCTGCAGTGCTCAGAAAGCCCACAGTCCATTCCCTCCACTTCACAGGGGCAGCAGCTCAGGGGTTGGCTAGGGAAAAAAAGCAGAGTTCCAGAGAAAGAATGGACCCTTAGCACCAGGAATGGGTCCCCAGCTGGTCAGAGCTCTATGCATGTCTCTCATGCCCGCTCCACCCCTGGGATCTTCCTCTACCTGGTTGGGGGTCAAAGCTAAGTCTCTGAGGGGTCATACACTCACCCTTTCCCAGTGTCCCTGAGGACCTTCCAGAATGACCAGACCATTGTCAGTCCTGTCTCATTCTTGTGCTCAGAGGGAGGTAGGGGCAGGCCAGAGTGAGAGGGCCCCCTGCTGCTTAGCAACTGGCTCCCGGCTTGGGGCCTGCCTCCCTCACTCACCTGGGATCGAGCCTTATCTGAGTCCTGCCTGGCTCCATCGCCTTCTTGCTCTATCCGGCTTTCCTTCCGGCAGGCAGGCACTGGGGGCCAAGGAGAGACAGGCAAGTCGGGACCCTGAGGGGAGGCGGCTTCAGCTGACTGCGGCTTCCAAGACTGGCCGTGGGTTGGCAGAATGGCTGGGTCTTCCCTTCTGGCTCTCTCCCTCCCCAGGCCTCCTGTGCCCACAGGTTCCTTTCTCAGAGTTCACCTCAGAGGAATTTGAACCCCTCAGCTGGCTGAGTTCCCCGGTTCCTGACTCCTCCTTGCCCGTAGGTGTGGTCCCTCCTTCTTCCCTCCCATGAATGCCTCTGGCCACCCCTTGACCCCAGTCCACCTTCACTCTCCACCCCTCCTGAGGAGACTCGCAGGGCCCTCTAGAGACAAAATCCTTGATCTGCCTCACAATCTCCACTGCTGAGCGACCCCCTCCCCCTCAGTACCCGGCAGGAACTCAGGCTCTGTCCCTCTGAAGATGGAAGTCAGGGACGAGGCTTTGACGGTATTGGTGCTATCGGCTGGGCATGCAGAAGGGGGATCAGCTGGGAAATACAGATGAGGTCCAGCCTGGAGCATCCTGACGACAGGCTCATCCAGCCAAACATTCCTGAGGTGCAGCAAACGGGCGGAGGGGAGTATTTACGAGGCAGTTATGGAGTGGAATCTCTGGGCATTTTGCCAGATTTTGAAAAACTGACAAATGGTATGCTTATGAACTATTTTATTGATTGGTGATGTCTCTTCTTGCTCTCTCCTTAAATCTATTTAAGGCCAAACATAGTACCTCTAAGTTCCCAGCACAGGGCCTCACACATACTTAAGTGCTCCTTAGAATCAGTTGCATGACAGATAAAATAATGAAATCACAGCAATAGTAGCTAATGTCTGTGGAGTGTTTATGCAACAGGTGGTACAGGAATTGCTGCATATTCCTTATATCATTTAAACTTTACAAGTACTCTTATAAGGTAACTGCTTTTTTTTAAATTTGTTTTTTAATTGGAGGATAATTGCATGCTCATTTTTCCTTCTTTCAGCTCCTCTGGGGAGGGTCTCTGACTCACCTCTCAAAAACTGGTGTACAGTGGGAGGGTAAGAGAAGCAGGAAGAGGGAATGCTGTAATTGGTTTTCAGTATCTCCAGAAGATCTGCTGTGTACCTGGAAAGACACCAGCCTGTGTTTAGAATATGGGGACTTAGGGCGGGCAGTTGGGTAGCAGAAGGGACTCCAGCAACTTGACACTCCCTCGAACACTCCTAGGTTCACGGAGTTTCTCCATTTCCCCTCAAGGCCCAGGTGACAGTCTGCAGGTCTGGCTGCAGTGCTCAGAAAGCCCACAGTCCATTCCCTCCACTTCACAGGGGCAGCAGCTCAGGGGTTGGCTAGGGAAAAAAAGCAGAGTTCCAGAGAAAGAATGGACCCTTAGCACCAGGAATGGGTCCCCAGCTGGTCAGAGCTCTATGCATGTCTCTCATGCCCGCTCCACCCCTGGGATCTTCCTCTACCTGGTTGGGGGTCAAAGCTAAGTCTCTGAGGGGTCATACACTCACCCTTTCCCAGTGTCCCTGAGGACCTTCCAGAATGACCAGACCATTGTCAGTCCTGTCTCATTCTTGTGCTCAGAGGGAGGTAGGGGCAGGCCAGAGTGAGAGGGCCCCCTGCTGCTTAGCAACTGGCTCCCGGCTTGGGGCCTGCCTTCCTCACTCACCTGGGATCGAGCCTTATCTGAGTCCTGCCTGGCTCCATCGCCTTCTTGCTCTATCCGGCTTTCCTTCCGGCAGGCAGGCACTGGGGGCCAAGGAGAGACAGGCAAGTCGGGACCCTGAGGGGAGGCGGCTTCAGCTGACTGCGGCTTCCAAGACTGGCCGTGGGTTGGCAGAATGGCTGGGTCTTCCCTTCTGGCTCTCTCCCTCCCCAGGCCTCCTGTGCCCACAGGTTCCTTTCTCAGAGTTCACCTCAGAGGAATTTGAACCCCTCAGCTGGCTGAGTTCCCCGGTTCCTGACTCCTCCTTGCCCGTAGGTGTGGTCCCTCCTTCTTCCCTCCCATGAATGCCTCTGGCCACCCCTTGACCCCAGTCCACCTTCACTCTCCACCCCTCCTGAGGAGACTCGCAGGGCCCTCTAGAGACAAAATCCTTGATCTGCCTCACAATCTCCACTGCTGAGCGACCCCCTCCCCCTCAGTACCCGGCAGGAACTCAGGCTCTGTCCCTCTGAAGATGGAAGTCAGGGACGAGGCTTTGACGGTATTGGTGCTATCGGCTGGGCATGCAGAAGGGGGATCAGCTGGGAAATACAGATGAGGTCCAGCCTGGAGCATCCTGACGACAGGCTCATCCAGCCAAACATTCCTGAGGTGCAGCAAACGGGCGGAGGGGAGTATTTACGAGGCAGTTATGGAGTGGAATCTCTGGGCATTTTGCCAGATTTTGAAAAACTGACAAATGGTATGCTTATGAACTATTTTATTGATTGGTGATGTCTCTTCTTGCTCTCTCCTTAAATCTATTTAAGGCCAAACATAGTACCTCTAAGTTCCCAGCACAGGGCCTCACACATACTTAAGTGCTCCTTAGAATCAGTTGCATGACAGATAAAATAATGAAATCACAGCAATAGTAGCTAATGTCTGTGGAGTGTTTATGCAACAGGTGGTACAGGAATTGCTGCATATTCCTTATATCATTTAAACTTTACAAGTACTCTTATAAGGTAACTGCTTTTTTTTAAATTTGTTTTTTAATTGGAGGATAATTGCTTTGCAATGTTGTGTTGGTTTCTGCTGTACAACAAAGAGAATCAGCCATTGTTATATATACATATATATATATATATATATCCACTCCCTCTTGAGCCTCCCTACCCCTCCCATCCCACCCCTCTAGGTCCTCAGAGCACCAGGCTGGGCTCCTTGTGTTCTACAGAGGCTTCCCAGTAGCTAGCTGTTTTACACATGATAGTGTATATGTGTCAATGCTACTTTCTCAGTTCATTAAAGGTAAGCGTTATCTTTATTCTCATGTTACAGATAAGGAAACTGAGGATCAGAGGGGTTATGACACAACTCGAAGCTGGATACATGGTGATATGGAGAGAGGCAGAAGGGACCTGGGTTACGGGATCTGTTGAGGCTTAGATGAAGTTCTTGATAGTAAAACAACAACAACAGCAACAAAAGCCCAGTAAAGGGTCAAGAGAGTCAGTTTTGGGAAGGCAGAAAAGTTCCCCTGCTCTGGGTTGGTGGGTAGATGTGGTCAGAGGAAGCAGTTACTGATGCAGTACCAAGAAGACTCTCTACTCCTGTCCCAAAGTAGCGCCTCAAAATATCTCCTGAGGATCAAAAAGAGTCCTCTCTCCTCGTTACCCTTTTCCTAAAGCACAGTTCTCTGGACTGCACAATGCAGTGATCCAGGAGTCTCAGGGGCCAATGACCTCCTGAAGTGGACATAAGGGCACAACCCGTAAGACAAGGGCACTGACCTCCAGAGAGTCAGTCGCCTAGGTCCCGCCCTAGCAAAGACGCAGGCTGACTCAGCTTCCTCAAACCATTTCCACAGGAATGCTCCCCGCTCCCTGGGTCATTCATCCCTACCCTGGTGAGAAGCCTTGAGCTTAATCATCCAAAGCCCTGAACTTTAGACTTCCTGAGAGCAGAACACAGGGCTTCCCCAGTGGCTCGGGTGTAAAGAATCCACCGGCCAATGCAGAAGATGCAAGTGTGATCCCGGAGTCAAGGAGATCCCCTGGAGAAGGAAGTGGTTACCCACTCCACTATTCTTGCCTAGGAAATCCCATGGACAGAAGAGCCTGGTGTGCTGTAATCCATGGGGTGGCAAAGGGTCAAACACGACTGAAGCAAGTGAACAACAAAAACCACGGAGCAGAACACAGGATGCTGAGGATGTTCTCTGCAACTTCTTTGGGACAGAATTGTGGGGCAGAAGTGGAGGAGGCAGGAGAGGAGGTCTGAAGAGCAGGAAGGCCGCTGAGAGGGGCTGGGAGGCCCAGGGAAGACTGGCTAATCCTCAGGATGGACGGTGACGCAAGGAAGAAGGGCAGGTGGTTGGGGAGAGGCAAGGCTTCAGCTCTCAAGTGGTGCTTCTGCCTCACCCAGAGTCCCTAAATGACTATCTTTATACAGTGGGTTACTTAAGGCCAGTCTGTCCATAGCTAAGGTGTGTCTAGAAGATGAGGTGGGCCAGCCAATCAGATTCTTCTCTTGCTAATTTAGGACTGCTACCTGTGGAACCTTGATTTTTAGAATCAAGAAGAATGAAGTCTTTATTTATTTGTTTATTTTTGTTTAATTAATCATAGGGTAACATAAGACATCTATTACTTCAGTTCTGGCTTTCTCAGTGTAAGGGTCATTTTTGAAAAATACAAACTGATCATAAATTTTATCAGTTATTCCCTAGGACTCTTAAATCATTTGATATTCAAAGGCTAGTCTTTCTCTTTTAAAATGCTTCTTATTGAGATAAAATTCACTACCTCAGTCATTTTAAAATAATTCAGTGCATTGTAGTATATTCATAATGTTGTGCACCCATCACCATTAATCTAACTGTAGAATATTTTTATCCCCCAAAGAAACCTCATGCTTCTCAATTATTCTTTCCTCTCACCCCTTAGCAACCATTAGTCTACTTTCTATGAATTTGCCAGTTCTGGACATTTCATCTAAATAAAATCATGCAATATGTGGCTTTCTGTATTTGAAGTCTTTCATCTAACATAATGTTTTCATGGTTTATCCATCTTGTAGCATGTATCAGTGCTCACTCCTTTTAATGGCTGAATAATATTCCATTGTCGAAGAAGGCAATGGCACCCCACCCCAGTACTCTCCCCTGGAAAATCCCATGGGCGGAAGAGCCTGGTAGGCTGCAGTCCATGGGGTTGCTAAGAGTCAGACGCGACTGAGCGACTTCACTTTCACTTTTCCTTTCATGCATTGGAGAAGGAAATGGCAACCCATTCCAGTGTTCTTGCCTGGACAATCCCAGGGATGGGGGAGCCTGGTGGGCTGCCGTCTATGGGGTCGCACAGAGTCGGACACGACTGAAGCAACTTAGCAGTAGCAGCAATATTCCATTGTATGGATATATACCAGATTTTAAAAATCAGGTAATGGCATTTATTCATCAGCTAGTGGACATTTGGTTTGTTTCCATATTTGGCTATTATGAAAATTGCTGCTACTTTACTAAACTCTTTTATTAGCGCTAATTGAATGTGTGTGTGTATGTGTATGTGTTCTTCAGGGATTTCCATATGCAATATTGTGTCATCTGCAAATGGAGATAGTTTTACTTCTTTCTTTCCGACATGGATGCTTTTATTTCTTTTTCTCGCCTAATAGAACTTCCAGTACAGGGTTAAACAGAAGTGGCAAAAGCAGGTGTGCTTGTCTTCTTCCTAATCTGACAGAGAAAGTTTTCAATCTTTCACTATTATGATGCTGTGCTTAGTCGCTCAGTCGTGTCCAACTCTTTGCGACCCCATGGAATGTAGCCCACCAGGTTCCTCTGTCCATGGGGATTCTCCAGGCAAGAATACTGGAGTGGGATTATGACACTAGCTGTGGGCTTTTCAACAATGTCCTTCCTTAGACTGACGAAGTTCCCTTCTATTCCTAGTCTGTCAAGGAACCATGGATGGATTTTGCCAAATGCTTTTTCTTTTTAAAATTAGTATATTTTTATTGAAGTATGCTGCTGCTGCTGCTAAGTCACTTCAGTCGTGTCTGACTCTATGCGACCCCATAGACGGCAGCCCACTAGGCTCCTCTGTCTCTGGGATTCTCCAGGCAAGAATACTGGCGTGGGGTGCCATTGCCTTCTCCAAAGCATGAAAGTGAAAAGCGAGAGTGAAGTTGCTCAGTCATGCCAACTCTTAGCGATCCCATGGACTGCAGCCTACCTGGCTCCTTCATCCATGGGACTTTCCAGGCAAGAGTACTGGAGTGGGGTGCCATTGCCTTCTCCTTATTGAAGTATAGTTATTTACAATATTGTGCTAGTTTTAAGTGCTGTTGTTTAGTTGCTAAGTGGTGTCCAATTCTTTTGCAACCCCATTGGACTATATAGCCTGCCAGGCTCCTCTATCCATGGGATTTCCCTGGCAAAAATACTGGAGTGGGTTGCCATTTCCTTCTCCAGGGGATCTTCCCGACCCAGGGATTGAACCCATGTCTCCTGTATTGGCAGGTGGATTCTTTACCACTGAGCCACCTGGGAAGCCTGTTATAGTGTATGCTGCTGCTGCTAAGTCGCTTCAGTCGTGTCCGACTCTGTGTGACCCCATCGACGGAAGCCCACCAGGCTCCCCCGTCCCTGGGATTCTCCAGGCAAGAACATCGGAGTGGGTTGCCATTTCCTTCTCCAGTGTATGAAAGTGATAAGTGAAAGGGAAGTCGCTCAGTCGTGTCCGACTCTTTGCGACCCCATGGACTGCAGCCCACCAGGCTCCTCCGTCCATGGGATTTTCTAGGCAAGAGTACTGGAGTGGGGTGCCATTGTAGTGTATACAGAAGTGGAAATACAATGTCCTACCCATGAAACCTATATAATGTTAAAACTGATGATGTCTGACTCTATGCGACCCCATAGATGGCAGCCCACTAGGCTCCTCTGTCTCTGGGATTCTCCAGGCAAGAATACTGGCGTGGGGTGCCATTGCCTTCTCCAAAGCATGAAAGTGAAAAGCGAGAGTGAAGTTGCTCAGTCATGCCAACTCTTAGCGATCCCATGGACTGCAGCCTACCTGGCTCCTTCATCCATGGGACTTTCCAGGCAAGAGTACTGGAGTGGGGTGCCATTGCCTTCTCCTTATTGAAGTATAGTTATTTACAATATTGTGCTAGTTTTAAGTGCTGTTGTTTAGTTGCTAAGTGGTGTCCAATTCTTTTGCAACCCCATTGGACTATATAGCCTGCCAGGCTCCTCTATCCATGGGATTTCCCTGGCAAAAATACTGGAGTGGGTTGCCATTTCCTTCTCCAGGGGATCTTCCCGACCCAGGGATTGAACCCATGTCTCCTGTATTGGCAGGTGGATTCTTTACCACTGAGCCACCTGGGAAGCCTGTTATAGTGTATGCTGCTGCTGCTAAGTCGCTTCAGTCGTGTCCGACTCTGTGTGACCCCATCGACGGAAGCCCACCAGGCTCCCCCGTCCCTGGGATTCTCCAGGCAAGAACATCGGAGTGGGTTGCCATTTCCTTCTCCAGTGTATGAAAGTGATAAGTGAAAGGGAAGTCGCTCAGTCGTGTCCGACTCTTTGCGACCCCATGGACTGCAGCCCACCAGGCTCCTCCGTCCATGGGATTTTCTAGGCAAGAGTACTGGAGTGGGGTGCCATTGTAGTGTATACAGAAGTGGAAATACAATGTCCTACCCATGAAACCTATATAATGTTAAAACTGATGCTACTGCAATAAAATAAATTTTTAATTAAAAATTTAAAAATTGTATTCTAATATAAGTTCAATCAACATCATAAAATGCTGCTTCTTTTGCAAGATTTTAAATGTCACTTTGCAATAAGTTATCATTGTACTTGAACTTGGCATTGTTTTGCGTTACAGTTGAGATGGAAAAGGAAGATGCTAGTATTAAATGAAAGGTGATGTTTGAGTGGGGCCTCATTTCTCATTCATTAGTGAATATTTTTGTGTTCTGATGTTTTCATTTACTACACAACTTATAAGTTTAGAGAGTCAAATGATGACAACTAAGAATGCAAAAAGACTCCCGGATCCTAAAACTACAAACATCAAAATACATGGTGCTGAATTCAGTAAATCAATGAAACAAAAAGTCCACAAACTCTAAAGATTAGACATAGAGTGTTTATTAGGGAATGATTTGGGGACCAACACCTGTGAAAGGAGAGGGAAAGAAGGAAAGGAAGGAAGCAAGGCTGAGCAGAGGGAGATGTTGATCTGTGGTAAGGGCCTCAGCCTCCTCCAAGGTCACATGGGGGCTAGGATGGTTCCTCAGAATTGTCTTCCACTGGAAAAGCATCTGGACCTTTATATCCTCATGTTGGACCACTCCTTGGAGGCAAGGTGTCCCTGAAAAGAGGTGGGACTCTGGGTGAGACAATTTTCTTTAGGGGAGGCAATCTCCAAAGCTGAGGAGGTTTTCTAGCGTTGGGGGAGTAAGCTCTTCATTCCTGAGAGGGTTCTGGGAGGCACCTCACAGAGTTACCTGCACATCTTAGTATGTATCAAGAACTCGAGGGAAAGGAACATTTATTCCATAAATGATGCTGGAACAATTGATTATAATGATGTGGGGGAAAAACACGATTAGACCTTCACCTAGAATCTTACCCTGACATTACTTTCAGATGGGCTTAAGAGTTAAATGAAAAAGAAAACAAGAAATATAAATATCAGGTAGAAGAAGGGAAAACAAGGTAAGATAATGCTAAGGAAATGATCCACAGATTTGATTACATAAAAACAACAAAAACTTTACACTAAACATTGCATGCAAAATTAAAAGACAATAAATTGGGAACATATTTGTAATAAACACATCTAGAATTTTTGAGATAAAAGAGCTCCTGCAAATCTGAAAGAAAAACCCAACACTTCCATCAAATTCACAGTGAGATATCATTTTATACCCATTAGGATAGATATTATAAAAGACAAAAATAGAAGAAAGCAAAAAGTGTTAGCATGGATGTGAAGAAATTTGAGTCCTTGTCAATTGTTAGCAGGAATGTAAAACAATGCAGCTGTAATAGAAAATACTATGGCAGTTCCTCAAAACACTAAACATAGAATTACCATATGACCCGGAAATTCCACTTCTGGATATATACCCGAAAGACTGAAAAGCAGGAACTTGAATAAACACTTGTGTACCCATGTTCATAGCAACATTATTCACAATGGCCAGAAGGTGGAAATAGTCCAAATGTCTATCAACAGATGAATGAATAAACAAAATGTGGCATATGCATACAATTAAATATTGTTCAGTCTTAAAAAGCAAAAAAATTCCAATACATGTTACAACACACCAACTTCTAGGACTGCTAAAGCTCAAGGATGAATCTTGAGGACCTTATGCTAAATGGAATAAGGAAGATTCAAGAGGACAGATGTATGATTCCATTTTTGTGAGAAATAGTCAAATTCATAGAGATAGAAAGTAAAACAGTGGTTACCATGAACTGGGGGAAGGTGGAGTGAGGAGTTATTGTTTAATGGTATAGAGTTTCTTCTTGGGATGATGAAAAAGTTCTGGAGTGGATAGTACTGATGGTTTATACATAACATAAACTTTATGTTGTGTATATTTACCACAATAAACAGATAAAAATACTCCACATTTGAAATATGAACAAGAAAAAGGTATACAAAGGCAATTCACAAAACTACAATAAAATAATCTATGGATATATAAAATATTTAATTTCATAAGTAATTTAAGGAGATACAAAAGATCAAGTTATCATTTGTCATCTATAAAATTGGAGAAAGAATTTTACTTTAATATCTAATTATAGTGTATACATTATGATATTGGTATGCTCATAATAGCAGTATAAATGTGTACAAACTCTCTAGAAAGCATTTGTAAATTATGCAAAATATGTTTTAAATATTCACATTAATTGGCCCCAAGTCCAGTGTTTCTACAGAAACAGCTGGAGATGCTGGCGTCTGGATAACCGCAGAGGGCACCAATGGAGCAAAGAACACAATAAAGTGTGGGAGTAAGCCCTGAGAATATATGTGGCAGAGAATTCCAGGGAAAGAGAAGAGCTAGTGTGAAGAACCCAGGACTGGAATATACCAGGTGTGTTTGAGGAACAGCAAGGAGCGCTGCATGCCTGGCTGGTGTGGAGTGAGTAAGGGGCTGAGTGTTGGGAAACGAGGTCAGAGTCAGTGGGGAAAGACCAGAAAGGGCCTTGAAAGCCTTGGCAAGAACTTTGGACTTTACTCTGAGGAGTCTGGGAACAACTGGAGGGTTCTAAGCAGAGGCCATGGTCTAAGTTTTAAAAAGACAGTAACTTCATCTCAGTGGCCTCCTCAGTTGGTTGGTGGTAGCCTCGTTCTGTGGAGAAGGCAATGGCACCCCACTCCAGTACTCTTGCCTGGAAAATCCTGTGAACGAATGAGCCTTGTAGGCTCC
Organism: Cephalophus harveyi; assembly: GCA_006410635.1. Lineage (NCBI taxonomy): Eukaryota > Metazoa > Chordata > Mammalia > Artiodactyla > Bovidae > Cephalophus > Cephalophus harveyi. The sequence goes on from SJYT01003350.1 coordinate 88,421, forward strand.
AGCTCATGGGGTCGCTAAGAGTCGGATACGACTGAAGTGACTTAGCAGTAGCAGCAGCCTCAGTTCTGAGGCTAATCTGAGGCACCCAAGCCGCAGGCCTGTGTGCTAACTGCAAGAGAGTTTTCGAATGTGGGTGTCTGGCATTTTCAGGTCCAGCTGGGCTGGAGAAACAGTCTTTGCCTTCATCAAGACTTATAGCTCAGGGAATCCTCCAAACACAGGGAGGTTCTGATGCTCAGTGGCTAAAACAAATGGCAAGTATCACTTGTATGTACCAGAAAACCCAGTCATTTTCTCACATAATAAGCAGCTCAGAGGGAGGTAGTTCAAGGCTTGGGGCAGTGACTCAATGTCATTACTGTCACTCTGTCTGTGCCCCGTGTTGACTTATTGCCTGATGGGTTGAGGTGGACCCAGCCAGCACATCTAGGTTCAAAACAAGAAGAAAGGGGCAAAACTGCACCGTGTCTTTTCCCCCCTTTAATCAGGAAAGCAAAAGCCTTTCCAGAAACCCTGCAACATCTACTCTGTCTCATTCACCAGAATTGTGTCATGAAGCCAACCCTGGAAACAAGGGAAGATTTAGCTGCCTCCTCTCCCAAAGTGCGATTTTGTAATAACAAAAAAGGAACAGATGGAGACAGAACGATGAACACTGTTTCCTCTGATGAGCACTGATCCTGAAAGGGTGAGCAGCATCACCCATCTTCTCCCCACGTTTCTCTAATCTCACATGGTCTTGAAGCCAACCTTACAGGGACAGGACCCTTCAGTCCCCAGCACAAGCAGGGATGTGGTTTGTTGTCAGGAGTGATGCTCACTGGCTGCAGACGACAGTTGCCCTGGAGAGCCGCTAGCCCCATTCTCCTCAGCCTCTGTGATGTCACACTGGGATTCCTTTCCTTCCACGCTGGGCTGTGGCTTCCAAGGCTGCTGTAGCCATAGATCTCCCAGAGCTAGCAGCGGGAAGGGAGCCAGCTGACTCTCATCTCCCCTGCGGGCATAGGAGGTCTAGCCATGCCGCTCATGAAGGATCCCCACCCCTCACCTCAGGACCCGCTCCCCTGGGTCCTTCCAAGCTTATTTGCTGCCTTCAACGTGATGCTGCTGGTCATTTTCAGTGGCCTCTTCTTCGCATTTCCGTAAGTCTCCCACACAAGGTATCCGGTTTCTTACAGAGAACAGAAAGGAAAGCAGATAATGATAGTACAGAGGCAGGGGGAGTGCGGAAGAGGGGTCAGGAAGGCAGGATGTTCTAGGCAAAGGGAACTGAATGCTATTAGAGGTATAGAGGGCTTGGTGCATTTGGGAGCTGCAGGTGGTTGGTAATACAGTGTGACTGGTGGAGTCTCTATGGATCTGTCCAAGCCTGGATATTTAGAGCAGGGTTTATGGTCTGTGGGTGCTGACTAGGTGAATTGGAGCTTCAGGGCTGAGTCTTGCTCTTGTCTCAGTTGCAGGTGGCTGGCCCAGAATGGGCAATGGGCCTTTCCCGTCATCACAGGCCTCCTCTTTATCCTCACCTTCTTCAGTCTCATTTCACTCAACTTCTCAGACCCGGGCATCTTGCATCAAGGTGAGACATTGGCCCCCTGGGGCGCCTGCCTGCAGGGGTGATCCCTAAAGTGCTCCTCCCATCTCCCCCACCACCACTGGGGCCTCAGGGCTCCTTCGCCCCACATCCTCATTTGCCCAGGCCCCGCATCTGCCACTTCATTTCTTGAGCCATTTCTTGAGACAGGTGTGAAAAACACAGAATCTTGGAGGTTTTCCAGTTTCCTTGGAGGGTAGAGCCAGGGCAGAAGTTTTTTGGGAGAGAAGCCAGCTCTACACAACCACTGATTTTTCTCTTCCTCCTCCCTACCACACAAATTCCGTAAAGCGTCGGTCACAGTACCGAAGGCCCGAGTTCACGAAGAACTCCTCGGGCTGGAAACCCACTTTCCCTGTGACTACCAGCCTCTCTAAGCTTGGCCAGCTTGCTCAGTGGGGACTAAGGATTCCCCTGCCACCTGGTCCCCACACTTCCTGAGCCCAGGGATGCCGTGGGGCTGCTCGCCTCCACCCTTCTGCTGCAGCAGACTGATGGAAGGGCCTCGGGCTGCTGTTCAATCCTTTTCCCATGCCAGGATCCAATGAACAGGGCCCCCTGATGGTACATGTGGTATGGGTGAACCACAGGGCCTTCCGCCTGCAGTGGTGCCAAAAGTGCTGCTTCCACCGCCCACCCCGGACCCACCACTGTCCCTGGTGCAACATCTGTGTGGAGGTAAGTGCCCCTCTCTCCTGCCCACCTACTCTCCCGGCACCTGTCTGGGACCAGGAGGCCTACTCACATGGGGGCCAGTGGTGGGCGTGAAACTACTTCTAGGACTGCTAAAGACCAAAGGTGGTAGTAATTCCCAGCCACTCTTGATCACTCAGGCAGATCACTGCCTCTGCGCCTGCACCTTTTCCGGGAGGCTGGCCCCTTCTTGCACTGGTGCTGACATTGTAGAGGGGCATCCACATCTATGCTGGGCCTGGTCAGACACTGCTGTTCTTCCCAGGGCTCAATGACACTGGATGTCCAAATGCCCTTGGCAGGCTGCAGGACCAGCCAGGGGAACATCCTGCCTCTTCTGAATGTCTAGGCCAGAGGGTCTCCTGGTCTCCTGGGTTCTGAGGGCACAGTCTGCAACAGTTCAGCAATGTGCTGTCTTAACTGGTCCTTACAACCCCGGGAGGCTGGCTGGGCAAGCGTGTTATTATTAGGCCCACGCAGTGGATGAGAAAACAGATGCCCAGAGATATTCTATGTCCTGTCTGAAGTTACACCAGGATTTGTCCCAGAGAAGACCAGGCAGGTCCTGTCTCCAAAGCCTCTTGACAAGACGTGCAGCTCTGTGAGCCCTGCGGTGCTCTAACTGGGGGAATGCCAGCAGGGTTAAGGACTTTGAGGCTCAGATTCTCCCTAGGAATGGGAGTCACTTCGAGAGGTCAAGGGCAGGTGGTTTAGAGGGAGCGCATAAGATTTGGGGGCGATGGAGCCTGGATCAGAGATTGGGTCAAGGCCTGAGCCTTCTCCCTCTTGCCTAGGACTTTGACCACCACTGCAAGTGGGTCAATAACTGCATCGGTCACCGCAACTTCCGCTTCTTCATGCTGCTTGTCCTGTCCTTATGCCTCTACTTGGGTGCCATGCTGGTCACCTGCCTGATCTTCCTGGTGCGTACGACCCACCTATCCTTCTCCATGGACAAGGCCATCGCGTATCCGCTGGGCTGTGGGGACCCACGAGCAAACAGTGAGGGTGGCGAGGAGCTGTCAACAGAGGGGCGGGGTCACGGGGCGGGCAGAGCTAATGGTGAGCAGGGCTCGACGGTGAAGCCGCCTGACAGGACCGATCTGGGACGAGGTGAGGACAGGTAGGGTCAGAGAGATGGGTGGGGATAGGAGGAACTGTGAAGGGGTGAGCTAGCAGAGTCAAGGATGGAGAATGCTAGAGGTGGCGCGGGCCCTAGGCAGCAGGGCGAGCGGGGAGCGGGTGGGCGGGGCTTCATGTGGGCGGGGTTATGCGAGGGGCGGGGCCAAGGAGGTCTGCCCCGAGGCGCTGCTCCTTAGCTGCTGTGCAGCATCTTGGTTGCTGTACCCGCCGCCGGCTTCCTGGTGCCCGTCTTCCTGTTGCTGCTGATCCAGGCCATGTCGGTGAGCGCGGCGGAGCGCTCCTACGAGGGCAAGGTACGTGGGGGCGAGCGGGGCGCCATGATGGAATCGGGCTCTGGGTGGTCACCTTACGCCTCGCGGGCTTCCGCACCTTCCGCTTTCTCCTTCGCCCTGGTCTTTGATGGCCTGAGCTCTCTCGAAGGTGCCTCTTGAGCCCTTCCAGACGCAGATTCAGCTCAGATCTCACCTCCTTCCGAAGCTCGGTAGTCACTCTTCTTGAGTCGAAGGTGCACTAGTGAGTGCTAGGCCGCGTGCGCATTATTTTGAGCCATGGGTGTGGAGGAGAGTAAGGCTGCATCCGCGTGCGCGTGTGTTGACAAGGAACCGGAAATCAGAGTAACTCATCAGACACCAGCGAACGCGCTGAGAAAGGGGCCTGCCGACATTGTGTAGCACAAACTCAGAGCACTGAGAGTTAAGTGAGGATCGCGGTGTTGAGTAGGACGTGCCACTTAGCGGGTTTGGACAGCAGAAGGCGAGCCATTGCTGTGAGGGGAAAAGATTGCAAAAAAAAGCATGGAAGCCTAAAAGTCTGTGGAATGTTGGTAGGAGGGTGAGGGAACACTTCTAATCTCAGCAGGTGTGGCATGCGCAATCAAGTGATCTGCCTGGGATTGACCAGATTTAAAAGGCAAAGAAGTCAGGTGGATAATTTAATCTTGGTGCAGTGGAAACTTGGAAACCTTGATAGGACTTTTTTCTTTACACACAGTAAAATTCACCCTTTTTAGTGCACAGTTGTATGAGTTTTGACAAACATAAAGTTCTGTAATCACTGCCATAAACAAGATTTAGAATAGCTCCATCCACCCTTCCCTCACTCCCCAAATTCCCTCATGGACTTTTGTAGTCCATTTCTCTCCCGACTTGCAGCCCCTGGCAATTGCAGGATTGTTTTCTAGCCCAACAGTTTCTCCTTTCTCAGAATTTCATATAAATATAATCATAGCCTTCTGAGTCTGGTTTCATTCACTCAGTGTGATCCATTTGAGATTCATCCAGGTTGTTTCCCGTATCAGGAGTTTCCCTCTCTCTATTTCGGTAGTATTTCATCATACAGGTGTGTCACAGCTTGTTTTCTCATTTTTGTCAGTTGAAGGATATCTGCATTGTTTTTGGATTTTGGTGATTATAAATGAGGCAGGACAGGAGAATGTTGGATCCCACTAAAAAAAGATACCCCATGTCCAAGGGCAAAGGAGAAGCCCCAGCAAGATGGTAGGAGGGGCAAAATCACGTTTAGAATCAAACCCCATACTCGCCAGAGACACTTGGAGGGCTCAAACACACCTTGTGTGCACCAGGACCTAGAGACCTCACAGAGGCTGAGCCAGAACTGTGTGTGAGTGTCTTCTGCGGAGGTGCGGGTCAGCAGTGGCCTGCCGCAAGGGCAGGGGCTCTGGGTGCAGTAGACCTGGGTGTGGCATAAGCCCTCTTGGAGGAGGTTTCCATTAACCCCAGCATAGAGCTGCCAGAACTTACACAGGACTTGGGAAACAAACTCTTGGAGGACACAGACAAAACCTTGTGCATACCAGGACCCAGGAGAAAGGAGCAGTGACCCCACAAGAGACTGACCCAGACTTGCCTGTGAGTGTCCAGGAGTCTCCAGCAGAGGCTTGGGTCAATGGTGGCCTGCTGTAGGGTAGGGGGCACTTAGTGCGGCAGTGCACGCATGGGACCTTTTAAAGGAGGTCGCCATTATCCTCATTCAGTTCAGTTCAGCTCAGTTGCCCAGTCGTGTCCGACTCTTTATGACCCCATGGACTGCAGCACGCCAGGCATCTCTGTCCATCACCAACTCCTGGAGTTTACTCAAACTCGTGTCCAT
>SJYT01003350.1:102047-113539 GCA_006410635.1 Cephalophus harveyi
AAGGCATCTTTTACTGTGAAACCGGGTCTATGAATCATGTGGAAGTGGAGCATTAGGTAAGAAGTAGGGGTGGGTACCCCACAGCCCCCCAGGGACCCTGCCGCCCCCTCCTTTTGCTCTGCCTGTCGGAGGGCGGTGGCCTGGGCAGTGTCTTGCTCCGCAGTGGGTGGGCAGTGGGGCGGGGCTCAAAGACAGCCCCCATCCGCCCCGCTCTGTGTTCAGCTCCACGCCAGCCCAGTGCTGCCCCCGCAGCGGGAGGCTCCCAGACAAGGCTCCGTCTACTTCTTGCCCTTTCGCCCCGGAAGATGCCAGGAGTCCCTGCATCCGAACCTCACCTCTTGAGCCACTCGGAAGACCCTGTGCCCTGCCGCCTGCCCTTGCCCACTCCCCTGGCGGGAGTACTGAGACCCCAAGCGCATTAAATACCCTTTGCCTATGTTTTACAACTGCCTGCTGCACTGTCTGTGCGGGGGAGTGTGAAGGGGGCGGGCTCTGAAGGGCTGGGACAAAGCCCACCGGAGGGAAGAGCCGAGGTCCAGTATTGACTGGCTCTGCGACCTTGGGCAAGACACTCAACATTGCTGTCATCCTTCAAATGGGGCAACCATAGCAACCACAGAGAAGGCTGAAGATGAGGGAAGAGATGCAGGAGTGGCCGCACAAGTCCCAGCCTCTGCCCTGTTGCACCCCTGTCTGACTGCAGGGGGCGCCCGTCGCCTGGGAATTCGCCAAGCTGGACCTGATTCAGCCGGCACCCTGGAGCCTACTGTAAGGGCTGGGCTGGCCCTCCGACTGGGAGTGGGCCCTCCCCCTGCCTCATCTTGGGAGGTAAAGGACTGAGAGGGTTCTCTGTTACCCTCAGGATGGGCACTAACCACGCTGCTTCCTACCACCCGTGTATCCGGTGAAGAGGGTGTGGTGAAGATGCGAGGGGAGGGTTGGATGAGCATCCCAGGGCCCCGTGAAGGTATGCGCCTGTGTGTGCATGTCTGTTTGTGTGTTGGGGGCCCAGCCTGGGGAGGTGGGTGACCTACGATACAGGACTTGGCTCCAGTTCTCTCTAAGCTGGGTCCCCGTTGAGGCTGCCCTTCCCTCTTCTCTGCCCCAGGCCCAGCCTCACCCACCCCTCTGGCTCTAGCTCTTGGCCTCCTGGCCAGCCTCGTTCAACCCGGAGACTCCAGTTCTATCTCACCCCATTTGCCTTGGTCCCAGGGTCTCCCCTGTCCTAAGCCCTCTTGTTTTCTCAGCTTTCAGAATTAACCTTAGGTTCTGGGGAGAGATGCAAGGTACTCACCACCTTACAAAAAGGCAGCCTAGTTTTGACCTTGTAAAAGGCCTCAGCGGCCACATTAAAAATCCTCGGGGGCCATGTTTACAAGTAAAGCTGAGCAGCCGTCCCTGTCTGGGAAGCCCACGGTGCATGGTCGCATGTGTGGGGACGAGGACATGACTCTTGGAGCCCCGGACTATAGGTGTGTGTGTGGCGCACAGATCTGTGTGAGGGGCCTGCTTGTGTGCGTTCTGAGAGCCCAGCTCTGCCCAGGCTGTTGAGCAGTGAGGAGCAGCTGTCAGTCCTCCTCCCAGATGCGCGTCCTCAGGGTGGCCCAAGCCTCCATCAGAAAGAAAGGATTCAGGAACCTGGGCCGAGGCCTGGATGGGGGGTGTTCATGGAGCTGGCTCGCCCCTTCCTCTGACTCCCTTACACTCTCTCCCTCAAGCCTTGGGCGCCCTCAAAAATCCTTTCCTGCCAGGCTGGGGGCTTCCACTGAACTGTGCCCACCTTCCCTTCCTGCCTTCTCCACATTTCTGCTGAGCCTGCCCTTGACTCCCAGACACACCCCTCACAGTCTTTGGCCTACTGATATGGGGAGGGGTGTTATCAGGTCTGAAAACGGGGCCAGCTCTCCACACACAACCCGGAAGCCCTGCAGTCCCTACTGCCCCTTGGATAGGAACCAGGCGTGACCCCCACCCTGTGGGGCTATCAGGTGCCCACATGTCTGGAGCCACTCTGTGGGGTCCCCAGGCCACTCCTGGAACAAAAGGAAGGTGGGGGAGCCTGGAAGCAGACACCCCCTTTTCATCTCTACCCCTTTCCTCCATGACCTTCTAGAAGGTCAGGGCGTGTGGGGTGGGAAGAGCCCTGGGCCAGCAGTTGGGAGACCTGGGTGTCACTCAGCTCTGCTACCAACTAGTGTGCAATGGGAGTGAGCCTGTTTCCTCTGCTTGGCCTCGGGGCCCTCATCTATAAACATGGAGGACCATCATGGCTAGCTCACAGTGGTCAGAGTCCTAACTCGTTAAAGCTGGAAGGGCTTTAGGGGTTACTTCATCCAACTGCCCCTGCACCCTCAATTTCACACATTTTCACTAGAGAGAGAAGGGATGGGATGCCTCAGTGTCCAAACGTGTTCTCCGTTTCATGGGCTGCCCCTCCTGTTCCTGCCCCGGGCACCACTTTGGTGGAGGAGGGACTTGGGCAGCCCTACAGAGACAGCAGGACATGTCAGCACAGGGCCTGGGGACCGGATAAGAAGGCAGGCTTAACTCTGACTTCAGTTCTGCTGGGAGCGATAATGACACCCTGCTGCCTTGCCTTCGTCCTGCCCGCCCCACCCAAGGGGGCCCTGCCAGTGGGTGAGGGTGAGGCAGGGCAGGGAGAGACAGGGCAGAAGAGGTGGCCGAAGCCTGGAATTTGGGAGCCAGAGTCTTCATACCTCCCAGAGAGCGTGCCCCTTGCTGGCTGAGCCTCCTGGGGTCCTGGGCACCCAGGTGACGCTCCAGCCATGCCCACATCCTCCTCCAGTTCCTGCACGCGGAGCGCAGTGGAGGGAAGGGTCTGGGCTGACGGTTTGCCAGACCTGTCCTGGGAAACAAGCCTTTACTGAGCCTCACTGGGCCAGGACCTGGGCGAGCTGGTTCGTATGATCTCCTTTAATCTCACAACAACCCTCTGGAGTTGTTATTCTCACCGTGGAGTTGAAGAAACCAGAACTGATTGAGCAAACAAATCACTTCCCCGAGGTCACACAGCTGCTAAGTGGCGGGGCCAAAGCTGCTTATTTAGTCTTTGTCATGACACTGTGCTTCCTAAGCAGTTATATTTTATTTCAGTTCAGAGTAGTGGCTAAGGCATGGGCTCTGAAGCTGGGCGGCCCACCGTATAATGGGATGAATCGTGGCCGCTACTGTGCCTTTATGAGGATTCATTATGCAGTGCACGTGGAGAGCTTGAACCTGGCGCTGGCACGTGGGAGGTGCTTAATCAGGGTAGCGATCGTCCCCACAATAGGATCCAGGTGATGCCCGAGTTAGGACTTTATGATCTGCTGGGGCCTTGGGAATACCAACACTGGGGCTGCCGTTGGGTGTGGGTTTCCTGGTGGCCAGGCAGCAAAAGAGAAGGGTGTCGGGAGAGGAGGTTTGTGGTCTTGTGTTACAGAAAGTCAAGGCATGTTTATATCCCCCAGCCAGAGGGGAATGGAGGTGTGGGCTGAGGATGTTCAAGGGAACAGCAAGATCACCCCACCCCCACGCCCCAACGGCTGTACTCTCCCACAGGCTGAGGGGTTTCCTGTTAAGAAAGCACTTGTTGCATCTATTTCGAGGCCAGGGGGTGTCTTGGGTTGAAGGAAGTCAAGGCTGTAGTCCTCTGAACCCTATTCCCCTGGCCTCACTCAGAGCCGCCGCCCGCCTCTCCCACTGGCTCTCGCTGTAGCCTCCTGGTCTGTCTGTCTGTGTATGTCTTTGCCTTACCGCCTCTCACCTTTCCACTCTGTCCTCTCTCTCTGCCCTCTTCCTCCTTTCATTGCCTTCCACGCACTCTCTACGATGACTCTGCCTGTCTCTCTCCACCCCTCACCACCTTTCTTGGACGACTTCTTCTGGGAACAGGAAGCAAACTGTCCGACGAATTTCAAGTAATAATTTTCAAATGTGATTCTTGGAAGCCCTTGGGCCTGGGTATGGAAACCTCTAGAACTCTGGGCCAGGCCAGAGACAGGGCCTGTACAGGGCACCTTTGTCTCTGACCGGGGCTTCCTCTTCCAAGCCAGGCACATGCTCCCCCAGCTGCTTCTGCTGCTTCTGGGACTGTTTTGCTGCTGAAATAGGAGATTCCCACACTAGGAGGAATATCCCCACACTGAATATCCAGCTTATTTCTCAGTGAAAAGAAAACCAAGACACTGGCACTCCGAGAGAGGCTCAGCAGGACTTGTCCTGGGATGACAGAGCTAAGTAGAGGCCAGGCAAGACTGGGTCCCTGTCTCCTGCTTCCCACCACTCCCCGTGGGTCAGAGGCCTGGACTTTAAACAGGAAGGGCACTTATCTTCTGGAGGTCTGGTATAATAACTTGGCTCCCACAGGCAAAATTCACAAAAGTGATAACTATCAGTTTGATGCTAACCTAGGCTTAGTGCTTGGCTTGTATTATCTCATTTAATCCTCAAAATGATTTGTGGGAAAGATGCTGCAGTTACTTCTGTGGGTGTGACCCTGGACAGTCCTCGGGCCTCCCTCTCCCTATCTACAAGGATAGAGCTTTCTGGAGGATCCTTGGGGCTATTCCTGCACTGCCCTCCTGGGAGTCTATGACTTAGTGGCCAGGCACGAGTGTCCTGGGTCTGGGTACAAGCCCTGAGGCAGACTGGGCCCTAGGCAGGGCTTCTTCGATGACCCATTAGGGTCCTTTGCCTGAACCTCCTCTGTCCCCTAGTCGGGGAAAGGGGGAAGCATTAGGTCACCAAACAGGAGTACCGATCCCTGGGCAGGACCCTTGGCTATCTGGGCTGGAAAGTCTGCCCAGTTGTCCCTAGGTATCTGTTCTGCAGCCCCTGCAGACACAGCATGGAAAGAACACTCTCCCACCTGCTCTTTGCCTGGCCAGGCAGTGGGATGCCAGGATGGGACGGCAAGAGAGCGGGGTTGGAAGGCAGGCCCTGTGCTGCCTGGTGATAAGGCCACAGGAAAGCTGCTGGCCTCTCGTCGTCACCGCTGTTACAGCATCTGCAGAAGCCCGGCTGCCTCCAGCGCTTGGAAGACGCTCTGAACGTTCACTTCTTCACACCCGCCACAGCCCCGCGGGTGTGGGGCTACAGTAAAGGGAGCCTTGTGAGGGCTAGGCCTGGGCTTGGGAACCTGGCGGGAGTAACCCCCGCTTCCCCCCGGCCCTCTGTCTCTACTTCCTCTGCTGGTTCTGCAGGCTCTGGGTTTGGATCATTTGGAAGTGGCCAGGACTGAGGATGGGCCACCTCTCTTTCAATCCCAGACAGACCCAGCCTGGGTCACGTTCCCTGGGTGACCTCAGCTCGCTGTCTTCCCCACCAAGTTTCTTCCCTAGGGAAGAACTGGCCAGATTTGGGGCAGGGATGCGGCCCTTTCTGCTCCTAGCTGGCACCCCCAACTGCCAGCCTTGCTGAGCCCCTGGCGAGGAAGCCTCTGGAAGGCCGAAAAGTCTGGTTGTTTGAACCCTCGGCAGGGACGTGGGCTGCCCCCACCTTGGTCCAGGGGCTCCATCTGCCTTGGATACAGTCCAGACCAAAGAGTAAAGGAGGTTTGTTCCTGAAGCGGAGACCAGAAGTAGGCACACAGAGGGCTCTGAGCTTTGGAGTTGAAGCTTTTAAAGATTTGTTTTGTTTAAATATCCTGCTGCAGGAAAGAGAAGCCCCAGATCAAACATTCCTGAAACCTGAATTTCAGGCGACTTTAAAGGAGCAGTTTGTTTGGTTTCCGTCCCACCCTGTTTGTGCTCAGTGGGGTCTCGGGCACTGGGCCCTGGGGTTTGGTGGAGGGTCCACGCCCTTCCAGGCTCACCATCCAGTCTCAGTGGGAGCTGCTCTGCACCAGCTCCAGCCAGAGGGCCTCTGGTCACAGCCAGGCCCCCAGGGTGCTTCTCAGGGAGAGAAGGCGCCGCCCATCTGTCTTTAGCTGCCTTTCCCCTGCTGGCCACACACTCATTCTTGAGCTCTCTCTACCCTTGATCTGGGGGATCAGACACTCCAGACTCTCCTCCTAGTCAGGGATACTCTGCCCATGACTCTCTCCTACCTCCTGTCAGGGTATCTCCCAGGTCCTATGCCTGGGGTGTGCCCCACCATGGAGAACTCATTCATTCCCTGGCCTCAGCAGTGCTGGGCCTGGCTGAGCCTCTGTCTCCTCAGGTCCTGCCCGTTTCCCAGGCTCTGGCCTTCATATTATTTTAATGTTTTATTGGGGCATAATTGACAAGTAAAATTGTAAGACTTTTAAAGTATACAAAATGATGATTTGTTATCTGTATACATTATGAAGGGCTTCCCTGGTGGCTCAGAGGTTAAAGCGTCTGCCTCTGATGCGGGAGACCCGGGTTCGATCCCTGGGTCGGGAAGATCCCCTGGAGAAGGAAATGGTAACCCACTCCAGTATTCTTACCTAGAGAATCCCATGGACAGAGAAGCCTGGTAGGCTACAGTCCACAGGAAGGGTTCCCCTATCAAACTAGCCTTAATTTTATTTTCTTTTTAAAAAATTATTTTGGCTGTACTGGGTCTTAGTTGCAGCATGTGGGATCTTTAGTTGAGGCACGTGGGAACTCTTAGTTGCGGCATGTGGGATCTAGTTCCCTGACAAGGGATCAAACCTGGGATTGATCTGCTCCCCTGCACTGGGAGCACAGATTCGTAGCCACTGGGACACCAGGGAAGTCCCTAGCCCTAATTGTCTATGATTGAGTTTTTCCCTTGAAGTCCCACCAGAGGCTCAAGGTCTTTCTGAGTCCCAGAACCAGGGAGAAAGGAGAGTAAAAGCAAAGGCAGACCCAGCTGTTGAGCGAGAGGAGCACCGTTAGTGTGAAGGAGCAGCTGGGGGCGCTGGGGGGTGGATCCAGGGGAGAGGGTGTCTGGAGGTCCCAGACCTGTTCCAAGACTAGTTCAAAGGGTGTCCCAAGGTCAGCCTTGATGTCGAGAGGAGCAGGATTAGGGGACTTCTCTGAGCAGCCTCATTTGCCCTCCTTGCCCCTGGGGGTCCTTCTGTGGAGGCCATGGTAGGACTGAGTGGGTACGGGGAGGAAGGACTCTGGGTGAAGGGGTATCCAGAGGAGGGGACCAATTGAAGGCCTATTCCTGTCATTCAGGAAGAAGTTGATAAAAAGGCTGAGGCTTGGGCTGGGATAGTGGAGATAAAAACCCATCCATTCGTTCAATAAACACTGAATAATCACAGCATACCCAGGAGGCAATGAAATTAATTAAAAAAAAATGTGTTCATGTATAATTTAAAATTATACTATTGTATATCATGCTATATTTAAATATCTTAAATTATGTTTATATATATTTTAAAAGGAGCTTTCCTGGTGGCTCAGTGGTAAAGAACCTGCCTCCCAATGCCAGAGATGCAGGTTTAATCCCTGCATCAGGAAGATCCCCAGAGAAGAAAATGGCAACCCACTCCTGCATTCTTGCCTGGGAAATCCCACGGACAGAGGAACCTGGCCAGCTATAGTCCATAGTGTTGCAGAGTCGGACATGACTTAGCAACTGAGCACAGATGTATTTTTAAAAGACTGGAAGCAAATTCATCAGATACTTGTGGTAAATGAGCAAGTGTTTCCTAACAAAGTGGATTCTGGCTGCCAGTCTGGGTTTTGGCACATCTGATTCCTAAGCCCAGCACTTCCTCTGCTGGGCTGTGTGACTGGGAAAAGCCCTTCCCGTCTCTGGGCCTTTTCCCTCATCTGTGCAATGAGAATGTGGAACCAGATAGTGGCTCTTTCCAGCTCTGACGTTACCTGAGAACACTGGGGACTAGGGGGCTATAGATGCTTTCATTGGCTTGGCCGGCTGCTCTGCTTTGACCCGGGAGCTGAGTGCATGCCCACTACAAACCCCTTTGCTGCAGGGCTCCATGAATGGGAGGTGGTGGCCTCCGTAGCCTGATCAGCTGTCAGCCTCGGATCTCAAATTAGAATCATGCCTCTTATCTCTCTATATCCACTTTGAATCATGAAAGACCTCTTCCACCCTTCAGTTGCTGGGAAAGATTGAAGGCAGAAGGAGAAGGGTGCAACCAGAGGATCAGATGGTTGGATGGCATCATCAACTCAATGGACATGAGTTTGAGCCAACTCTAGGAAGATAGTGAAGGACAGGGAAGCCCGGCAAGCTGTAGTCCATGGGGTCGCAGAGAGTTGCACACGACTGAGCAACTGAACAAGAACCCTTGAGATGCAGCCTCATGACCTGGCTCAAAGTAGGCTCGGAAGGAAGTGAGGGAGCCAGCCAGGATGGGGGGTGACCTGTGTTGATTACATGTATGCACCCCTGCCGCTGTGTGCCTGACTCTGTGTGTGAGTTGTTCTGCAGGTGTTATTGTCTGAAGTGGCCTGGGTGGCAAGTTTATTTCCTATGCAGGAGGAGGTGAGGCTCAGGGAAGTGACACACCTGTTGGGTTACACAAGACTGGAACCTGCTGCCTCAGCTTCAGAGCTGAGAGCAGTCGGAGCCTTGGGCTACACTTCCCAGGACAGAAGGGGTTATCCAGCTGCTGCTAGATGCCGCACCTGCCCCTACTTCCAGACTTTTGTATGTGGTGGCAGGCGTTTACATCCAGTTCTGTTTCTACCCATTGGAAACACATTCCTCTTCCCTAGAAAACAGAACTGCTCTTGCGCTTTGTTATCAGGCCTCTGAGTCCCTGGCTCCCCAGCAGTTGGCAGATCCTGTCATATTTCTGTGGAGGCCGGACGTCTGGTTCCCGTGGGAAGCAGCCTCTTGAGCAGGAGAGAATTCAGGGTCCCTGGCCATCCTGCCAGCCCCTTCCCGTGGAGCTAGCTCCCGGGCACCTGCTTCTTCCTTTCCTAACTTCCCTACTGGGTCAACTGACTCTCCTTTTTGCTCCAGCCTGCTCCCCACGGGCTGCTGGGTGCCCCCTGCCCCACTCCCACATGTTGCTGTCGTTCAGTCGCTCAGTCGAGTCCAACTCTTTGTGACCCCATGGACTGCGGCAAGCCAGGCCTCCCTGTCCTTCACTATCTCATGGAGTTTGCTCAGATTCATGTCCATTGAGTCCTGGTTTTTTTCTTCTTTTTAAGTCCTAAAATAGGAGGGCAGGGGAAATTATGTGCATTCTTCTATCTGGCCTCAGATTTTCAGGCAAACATTCAAGATAAAGAGTAATTGTGTGTGTTTTTTTAATCAAATGATTTTCTGTTTCAATTACTGGTGTTACAGTAATGTTTTTCTAGTGTTCACTATACATGTTCAAGAATTCTGGAGTATTGTGGGTTAACTGGCCCTCCTTGGACTAGCCTGAGTACCTAAATACCATAAAAGCCCTGTTTCTGCTGCTGCTGCTGCTGAGTCGCTTCAGTCGTGTCTGACTCTGTGCGACCCCATAGACGGCAGCCCACCAGGCTCCCCTGCCCCTGGGATTCTCCAGGTAAAAACACTGGAGTGGGTTGCCATTTCCTTCTCCAATGCATGAAAGTGAAAAGTGAAAGGGAAGTCGCTCCGTTGTATCCGACTCAGCGACCCCATGGACTGCAGCCTATTTCACTGGGAGAATATCTCTTGACCACACTTAGATAAAGTTGGGGGCTGCCTGTAATTAACAAATTCGAACCTGCCACATCTTGGGTAGGATTCTTTTTTTTTTTAATTGGAGGCTAATTACTTTATAATATTGTGGTGGTTTTTGCCATACATTGACATGAATCAGCCACGGGTGTACAAGTGTCCCCCTGTCCCAAACCCCGCCTCGCACCCCCCTCCCCATCCCATCCCTGTGGGTTGACCCAGTACACCGGCTTTGAGTGCCCTGTTTCATGCATCAAACGTGGACTGGTCATCTATTTCACATATGGTAATATACTTGTTTCAATGCTGTTCTCTCAAATCATCCCACCCTTGCCTTCTCCCACAGAGTCCAAAAGTCTGTTCTCTGTATCTGTGTCTCCTTTGATGTCTTGCATATAGAGTCGTTACCATCTTTCTATTGGGTAGGATTCTTAACTTTGCTCATTTGGCTTCTAGCTCATACCTCCAGCACCATCCCGGAGGTTAGATGAGGCCAGATATGAGAACGTAAGAGGTGCCAGTAAATATCCCACATTGCCTTCCCCTTTCTACTGTCTTGAGAATTCACATCTCAGCCTCTCTGAACCCTGATTTCCACATCTGTGGAGTAACAGTCCTGGAGTTGTCTTGGCTGCCTCGTAGGGTGACGTACCAAGAAAAGCAGGTGAAAGTGCTTTCTAAACTGATGGCGCAGAGCACAGTCACAGGGCTGTTATATGCAGGCCCTGTGCACCACTTAATTGGCTTGTTTTTGAAGTCTCCACTCTCTTGACTTCTCATTGGGACAGGTCACCGTGAGCTCATGGAGTCAGGCCCTGCCTGCCCACACAGCTCAAGAGACCTGAGCTTAATAAGGCCAAATCTGCCCTCGTCCCCTTGCCTGCTCTCTGCCAGCCTGCCACTTGGCACCGACTGGCAGGAGGCACGCACTCTGACAGCGGGCTGCAGGTGGGACTCCCAGGATGGCTCCTTGTCCCCTGCGCCCCTCTGACTGCCCACCTGGGGCATGGAGGGCCCTGGTCCTGGTTCTCCAGGTGGCTGGCAACTCCCCCAGACAGAAGTATCCCCCTGCCCACAGTTGCTGCACCCTGCCTTGGGTATGGACTCGGGGCTGCCGTGTGTTACCTGGGGGTCTCTTAAAGTATGCTGGAGCAGCCTACACGTGCCTTACCCAGGGGACTTTGTATATTAATAAACATTGTGCTCACTTCAGCAGCATTAAAAATTGGAACAATACAGGACTTGGTGGTTTGGTGGTTAAGAATTCGCCTTGCAGTGCAGGAGACATGGGTTGAATCCTTGGTTCAGGAAGATCCTATATGCCGAGGGGCAACTAAGCCCATGAACCCCAGCTACTGAAGACCACATGCCTCGAGCCTGTACTCTGCACTAAGAGAAGCCACTGCAATAAGAAGCGCGCCCACCGCAACTAGAGAATAGCCTCTGTCAGGAAGCCACCAACCGAAAGGAGGCGGAGCAGCCAAAACCCAGCCCAGTCAAAAATAATAAATAGACGCAAACTTTAAAGGGTAGTGAAGCATTTATGGCAGTGAATATTAGAAAAGAATATGGCTAGCTCAAAAGCTGACCAATAATTGAAGGATTAGAGATAGGAGTTTTTTAAATGGATGGAAGGAACAAGAGAGGCTGCATTTGTTAACATTGCATGGGCTCTGTGTTCTTTCAGTTCAGTTCAGTCGCTCAGTCGTGTCCGATTCTTTGCGACCCCATGAATCGCAGCACGCCAGGCCTCCCTGTTCATCACCATCTCTCGGAGTTCACTCAGACTCACATCCATTGAGTCAGTGATGCCATCCAGCCATCTCATCCTCGGTCGTCCCCTTCTCCTCCTGCCCCCAATCCCTCCCAGCATCAGAGTCTTTTCCAATGAGTCAACTCTTCGCATGAGGTGGCCAAAGTACTGGAGTTTCAGCTTT
>SJYT01003350.1:114033-145822 GCA_006410635.1 Cephalophus harveyi
TTTTTCTGGAACTCTCTTGCTTTTTCCATGATCCAGCGGATGTTGGCAATTTGATCTCTGGTTCCTCTGCCTTTTCTAAAGCCAGCTTGAACATCAGGGAGTTCACGGTTCACGTATTGCTGAAGCCTGGCTTGGAGGATTTTGAGCATTACTTTACTAGCATGTGAGATGAGTGCAATTGTGCGGTAATTGGAGCATTCTTTTGCATTGCCTTTCTTTGGAATTGGAATGAAAACTGACCTTTTCCAGTCCTGTGGCCACTGCCGAGTTTTCCAAATTTGCTGGCAGATTGAGTGCAGCACTTTCACAGCATCATCTTTCAGGATTTGAAACAGCTCAACTGGAATTCCATCACCTCCACTAGCTTTGTTCGTAGTGATGCTTTCTAAGGCCCACTTGACTTCACATTCCAAGATGTCTGGCTCTAGATTAGTGATCACATCATCATGATTATCTGGGTCGTGAAGATCTTTTTTGTACAGTTCTTCCGTGTATTCTTGCCACCTCTTCTTAATATCTTCTGCTTCTGTTAGGTCCAGACCATTTCTGTAATTTTTACAAAGTGAGATGATTTAAAGTTGATTTAGTGACAAGCACCAAGTAAAGAATAGAGCAGGTGATGGGCAGATATGGTAAAAGTTGTGACTGGAAGTTGAATGACTAAAGTTTGGGAAGCACTGTTTTCCCATTCAGAGCTCCCGGCAATCCTGTGAGTAGGTGTTATTGTCTTATTTTCCACAGGGCGGATACAGTCACAGAGAGGTGAGGCGAGTTGTCCAGGGTCACTCAGTGAGGGAGTGGAGGAGCTAAACAGTGGCCTTGGCTGATTCTCAGTGGGAAGGTGGGGCCTGGAGAGGGGGCTCCCCACCAGACCACTGAGGCAGGGGGCAGTGGAGCCCTGGGAAGGCGATTCAGAGCTCACCTCTCCTCTCCGATGGTGAACTGTGCCAGGAAGGGGCCTGTCCTCGGACCAGAGACGGTTGCTTCAGACTGGCTGACCTCACGCCTGTGGCGGGGCAGATAGTGAGACTGATTGGGGGTTGGGGAGAGGATGGTGAGAAGGAGAGCCGGGCAGAGACAAAAGGCAGGCAGAGGCTTGCCAGGCTGGGCCCCAGAGGGACCCAGCGCATGGAGGAGGAGCTAAGTGACTCACCGCCTGCAGCTCTCTTAACCACTGGTCAGGCTGGAATTGTCCTCCAACAGGCCCGTAACGCATGACCCGGTGGTAGGGTTTAAGGGAGAGGAAAGGGGAAACTCTGCAAGTGCGTCCCCACTCACGCAGACACACAGAAACGGTCCCTGCAACAGCCGTCCCCCTTCTCCACCACACACACACACACACACCCCATGAGTGAGACACAGACCCTGTCCCTGCCAGTCACCCCGTCTTCTCCAACAAACACACACCCCTGCCACAGTCACTCCCGTTCTCCAGCACACACACACTACACCATGAGTGAGGTCAAGGGCCCTTCCTATTGGAACATGATAGCAGGCCTTTTGTCCTGGTGACTTCTGTAAAACTCTTAAGGTGTATTTTCCCCTTTGGAATGATAATTGCTGTTCTGTCTCTCTCTGCCTTTGTTCTGTTGTCCCCATATAGTTTAATGGCTTAAAAGTCTCTGGCTGTGATTCTGAGAGATGCAAACAGGGTTCAAATAGAACTAGCAGACAAGGAGCTCACAAGGTGAGCTCTGTGCAAGGGGTGGATTTCGTGGGTGAAAAGCAAAGGTGGGGAGGTGAAAGATGAATGAGGTGGTCTTGGCCTGAAGGGACTTTGAGACCCCAAGGGGGAAGAGAATGGAGATTGCTTGAAGCTTAAATGACTAGCCAGCAGAAGATTCCAGTAAGACTTATCAACTGAAGAAGAACACACAACCTAAAAGTTATGAGTTGTTTCATGCAGGGACCTTGCTGAAGGCTATAGCCTAGGACACAGCCTCTCAGATCACCCTGAGGAACTTCTCCAAAGAGGTAAGGAAGGTGCCAGGATATATAAGCGTCTGCCTACAATGCAGGAGACCCGGGTTCGATCCCTGGGTTGGGAAGATCCCCTGGAGAAGGAAATGGCAACCCACTCCTGTATTCTTGCCTGGAAAATCCCATGGACAGAGGAGCCTGGTAGGCTACAGTCCATGGGGTCGCAAAGAGTCAGTCACGACTGAGCGACTTCACTTTCTTTTCACTTTTTGCTGAGAAAAAAATATATATATATAGTCAAACATCAAATAATTGCTGCTAATCATAAAAAGCAGACACCTTGAGTTGATGATCTTAGTGCGTTTCTGTGTGTAGGAAGATGCAAGAATCTGGGCTCATTGAAATTATTCCTTTGATATGTATCTTATCTGTCTAGGGCCTGTGTTCTTTTGTCTCCATGCTAAATTTTCCTCGGCGCGTACTGGTGGAGAGGCTGCCGTGACTGATGGCTTCTGGTGGGCAGCGCTGGCTGTTAACTGAAATGGCAGGCCACGCTTTTTGTCAGCCGCTTGAAGATGACCACAGAGGGGTGGTCACAGTGAAGTATGTGACGTCCTCAGGGGCTGGAGCCCACCCTTGGGAGCAGGGTGGGATGTCAGAGGGGGTTTCCTCTTCCCTGCGACTGGTGGCACCTGAAGAAAATTTGCTGTCACGTGTGTTGTGTGAGGCTTCATGCACGAGTCACAAAACACGTTCCCTTGCAAGCCAGGTGAGGGAGGAATAATCAGTGCCAGTAGACAGATGAGGAAACGGAGGTTCAGGAAGCGGAGTCAGCTGCCCAGGGAACCAGACTAAGGCAGTGAAGGACACATCCAGACCAGCAAAGGGAAGGCCAAGTCAAAACTTGGGCTGGGCATGGGGGATGGGGTGGGGGCACAGGTGGCTGCCCCCAGGTCTGCAGAAAAAGGACACACAAGAGAAGAGAAGGGCCAAGTGTGGTCTCTGCCCACCAAGAGCAGCCGCTGGAGAAGCAGGCTCAGGTGATTCACCGTCGAGCATCGGGAAGGAGAGGGAGGCGGGGTGCAGGGACATCGGGAGGGTGCTCGCTTGTTGGGGTGATGGGAGGCGGGCACAAGTGGTGGTTACCACTGGTGGAGAGAAATATCTCTGGTACCGGCTAAGAGAAACCTCAAAAAGCTTTGAATTCCAGAACTGAATATCTGTTTCAGAGATTACTCAATTCTCTTTCAATTTTTTAAAATAAACCTTTTCTTAAGTCAATTCTGTTTAATACCTTGAGCTAAGACAGGGAGGGAACAGCAGCTACCTGTTGCCTAGCCTCTACCGTCCTGTAGGAATATGGCTATGACCTCACTGAACCTCTCAACCACCTTCAGAGGCTTCTACAATCACCCCCATGTTGTAATTGGGGAAACTGAGGCACCAAACGGTGAGGTACCTAGCTCAAGACCACTCAGCCAACAAGTGGCAGAGCTGAGATATGACCCCAGGTTGGCTTGTTCTGTCTGAAGCTAGTTCCCTCCGGTACTGCAGCTTCAGTGCTCCGAGTCCTGATACCCTGGCTCCACTGCTGCCTGTCTTCACAAGATCCCAGTGACTTCGAGATTGCTGGTTGCTTTTTTTTTAATATATTGTTTTATTTACTTGGCTGTGCTGGGTCTTAGTTGCAGGGTGCGGGATCTTTTAGTTGTGGCATAAGAACTCTTAGTTGCAGCATGTGGGATCTAGTTTCCTGACCAGGGATCAAACCTGGGCCCCTTCATTAGGAGCTCAGAGTCTCAGCTACTGGACCACTAGGGAAGTCCCAAAGATTGTCCTTATTTTGAAGTAAACGCTTTTTTTCCCCTGACTGCAAAAGTAAGACATCTCTAGCTTGGATATTTTTTTTAACATATAGAAAAACATAAAGAAGAAAATTGAAATTATCTCTCATCCTGGAACCCTGTTAACATATGGGAGAAACATCACTCCAGTCTTTCTTTTATCACCATACCAATGTAATGAAAATCTCCAACATGCTCTTTGGTAATTTTTAACAGCTTTATGGAGGTATAAATGACTAACCTGGACATAGCTTCCCCTATGGTTCAGCAGGTAAAGAATCTGCCTGAAATGCAGGAGACACCTGAGGCACAGGTTTGATCCCTGGGTTGGGAAGATCCCCTGGAGAAGGAAATGGCAACCCACTCCAGTATTCTTGCCTGGGAAAGATGGACGGAGGAACGTGGCGGGCTACAGTCCAAAAGGTCGCAAAGGGTTGGACAAGACTGAGGGACTAAGCACGCACAAACTGGACGTATTTAAAGTGTACAGTCGGATGAGTTTTGACACGTGTGCATCTGTGAAATGCCACCACAATCAAGATACTAAACACACTTGTCACCCCAAACCATTCCCCGAGGCCTATTTATATCTCTCCTTCCTTCAGTCCCCTCCCTGTGAGGCTGTTACTTTGTCAAAGCTGTACTGCTCGCCGCACAACAAGCCAATAAACAGATGAGTTGCTGGGGCAAGGAATAGCAACTTCATTCGAAAAGCCAGCAGACAGAGGAGACGGTAGACTAGTGTCTCAAAGAACCGTCCTCCATGAGTTAGAATTCAGGCCTCCTGTTTTTACTGAAAAGCAGAGGGGGTGTGATGGTTGTTGCTAACTTCTTGGTAAAGGAATCCTTTGTTCTTGCAGCTGTCCAGGTAGGTCTGGTCACAGTGTTCCTATAAACCTTCAACAAGACAGAAGTTATCCTCTGTTCTCCATCTTTTGATCTCTATGAGAATGGAAATGTGTTATACTTTTAAAAATCAGAGCCTTGAGAATGGACTTTTCTGTATCTTTCAGGCTGTAGGTAACATTCTCTTAACTTGTAGCGAAAGCAGACAAATACAAAGATTAAAGGATCCACTATGGAGTCAGATTTTTTCTTCCCTGTTACAAGGCCAGCGTCACAGGCCTGGGTAGCAGGCGCCTGGCACAGGTTTGGCTAAACCCTGGCTCTCAGTCGTGGTGTGCTTCAAGGAGCACGAACAATGCCACCTTCTGAGGTCAAAGGGTGCTTTTGATTTTGTCAGCTCCTCTAGCAGCGTGGCCTCCTACTGGGTCTACTCCCCTCCTCCCTGGGCTCTTAGCCCTCCGCCTCTAACCAGCCCTGCAGACCTGCCTCCTTGGATCTGAATCTGCCAGTTCCCTGAAGTTGGCCCACCTCCTCCTGGAGCTCAGTTGTCTCCTGTCCGGGAAAGTTGCTGGGGTCCCTGGTCTCGGATGTCACAGGTGCTTTCTGAGCAATTTTTGCCATTCAAAGTGGAGCAGGAACTCTGATGGAGTCATCTTTGAGGGGGTACAGCAAGCTCTGTGGAAAGCACCCACACTTTTTTGGCTGCTTTAGATAGACATCTTTCTGAATCTCATTACTCAGGCACTTTGTTGAGCAGGTTTCTGGTATAATTTAATCTTCTCTCTATGACTCAGGGCTGCCTTGGCAATCACATTTGTTAATGTCAGGTGACTGAGGGAGTGTGCAGTGTGGGTGGGGGGATGGGGGGAGACCAACCTCAGCGGTTTTACTGGAACTTACTTTCTTGGAAAGCCCACACATGGCCTTTAGCCTCAGAAGAGGAGAGGAGGTTTTTGTGTCTGCCTGGTCTATCAGCAGCCTAACATGCAACCAAATTTATGAGCAAATTGAGAGCCGAAACAAGCTTCTCTTAAATGGCTTTCTCATCCTGTATCAAAATAAGCATCCTAGGCACCCAGATCTGTTCCTTGTTGGATGGTTCTCCCTGTCCTTTCGCACATATTTTCTCCTCTGATCTTCACAATAACCCTGTGAGAATAGCTGGGCAGGTGCTGCTGCCCACTTTAGATTCCTGCTACACAGCAGCCTCAAAAATCAATTCCAGGTCCATTCACGACATGACAGGCAGAGTATACACCTTTAAGAAGGGTATATCAGAGTCTGTCTCTGTGACCTTGAGGGTACAAAGAATTTCTTGAAAGCACTAACTGTTAAGAAAAAGATCAATAAACTCCACTACATTAACATGAAAGGCTGATGGGTCAGCATAGGTACATCAGTTGTAACAAATGTACTGTTATGGCAGGAGATGTTGGCAGTAGGTAGCTGTGCCTGTGTAGGGTCCGGCAGTGCATGGGAAATTCTCTTTATTTTCTGTTCTGTAATTTTGCTGTGAGCCAAAAACTGCTCTAAAAAATTAAGTCTACTTAAGAAGGAAAAGGAAAATTTCTCTTCCTTAAAAGATGCTATAAATAAAGGGGAAAAGTGCAAAACAGGAGACACTGGGAACACACAGCCGATACAGTAGGGGGTTAGAGTCCAGAGTACATCAAAAGCTCCTAGAAATAAATAAGAAAAAGACGAAGTACTACCAGGTGTTTTACAAGAGACACTGTCAGTAAACACAGAAAGATGCCCAACTTTGTTAGGAATCAGGAAAATGCAAATTGAAGACACCAGGAAGTACCATTTTGCATCTACCATACTGACACAGGGGATAGCAGATAGGATTATCTTGCTGAGTATATTGTTGCTCTGATTGTTGCTACCCAATCAAGACTTGCATCTGCCCTCTAGACCCAGACAGCACTTCCCTGAAGGGTCCAACATGCAGGAGCTTCAGGGCAGCAGCATTTGTGTAATCAAAAAACCTGTAAGTGAACCGTGACTCTTTGCAACCTCATGAATCGCAGCATGCCAGGCCTCCCTGTCTATCACCAACTCCCGGAGTTCGCTCAGACTCACGTCCATCGAGTCAATGATGCCATCCAGCCATCTCATCTTCTGTTGTCCCCTTCTCCTCCTGCCCCCAATCCCTCCCAGCATCAGAGTCTTTTCCAATGAGTCAACTCTTCGCATGAGGTGGCCAAAGTACTGGAGTTTCAGCTTTAGCATCATTCCTTCCCAAGAAATCCCAGGGCTGATATCCTTCAGAACGGATTGGTTGGATCTCCTTACAGTCCAAGGGACTCTCAAGAGTCTTCTCCAACACTACAGTTCAAAAGCATCAATTCTTCAGCACTCAGCCTTCTTCACAGTCCAACTCTCACATCCATATATGACCACTGAAAAAACCATAGCCTTGTCTAGATGACCTTTGTCTCTGCTTTTGAATATGCTATCTAGGTTGGTCATAACTTTCCTTCCAAGGAGTAAGCGTCTTTTAATTTCATAAAACTTGCTGCTGCTGCTAAGTCACTTCAGTAGTGTCCGACTCTGTGCAACCCCATAGACGGCAGCCCACCAGGCTCCCCTGTCCCTGGGATTTTCCAGGAAAGAACACTGGAGTGGGTTGCCATTTCCTTCTCCATTGCATGAAAGTGAAAAGTAAAAGTGAAGTCGCTCAGTGGTGTCTGACTCTTAGCGACCCCATGGACTGTAGCCCTCCAGGCTCCTCCAACCATGGGATTTTCCAGGCAAGAGTACTGGAGTGGGGTGCCATTGGGATACATAAATACTTGAAAGTTTAATGAGAGAGGAGTGGTCAAGATGACTGAGTAGGAAGATGCAGAACTTGCCTCCTCCTACAGGTACCCCCAGACTACAGCTCCTTATAGAGAAACTGTCTATAAGAACAACCTGAAGACTGGCAGAAGAGATTTTCCACAACTAGAGACAGAAAGAAGGAACCTATGAGATGGGTAGGAGAGGGGGAAATGTGATATAGTGAAGACCCACTCAACTGGGTGTGTAATCTACAAACAGTGGATAATTATAATTGCAGAGGGTCTCCCCAAAGAGTGAGGGGTCTGAGCCCAATATCGGGGTCTGAGCCCAATATCAGTCTCCCCAGCCTAGGGGGCTTGCGCCTGGAAGATGAACCCCTAGATTGTCTGCCTTTGAAAGCCAGCCGGGCTTGCATTCAGGAGAGCTGAAGGAAACAGAGACTCTACTCTTAAAGGGCTCTTGCAAAATCTCACACACTCCAAAGGCACTGTACAGAGGCAGTAATTTGTTAGGAGTCTGGGTCAGACCCACTTGCTGATCTTGGAGAGCCTCTTGGATAGGCAGGAGGTAACTGGGACCCCTTATGGGACATAGATGCGGGCAGCAGCCATTTGGGGGAGCTTGCTCTACCTCAAGGACACTGGAGTTGGTGGCATTCTCTCCTTAGCCTGTTGGCACCAGGGGCTTACCCGCCATCCAGTGAGCCAGCACCAGCTCCAGGCCCCCAGGACCTATATAGCCAGACCCTTGGAGACCTGGCCCTGCCAACCAATGGGCTGGCATCAGCCCTGGGACACCTCAGGCTGCATGGCCAACCACGCTAGGATGCAGCCCTGCCTGCCCACAGCTGGCAGCCTCTGCACGGTCAGCCCTGCCACAACAGAAGGGTTCACACAGCTCACAGAGGGGGCCCTCCCAACAGCATATAGCTCTGGTGACCAGAGGGGGATGTACTGCTTGGCCCCGTAGGGTGTCTCCTACCTAAGGCCACTTCTCCAAGAGAAATATAACCAACCTCCATAATACATAGAAATAAAAACAGAATTGGTGCGAATGAGGCAACAGAGGAATATGTTCCAAATGAATGAACAAGGTTAAATCCCATAAGAAGAACTAATCAAAGTGGAGATAATCTACCTTAAAAAGAATTCAAAGTAATTCTTTGATCACGTAGATACTCGGGAGAAGAATGGATAAACACAGTGAGAAGTTTAATGAAGAATTAGAAAATATAGAGAAGAGCCAAACAGAGCTGAAGAATACATAACTGAAATAAAAAAATACACTAGTAGGAATCAAAATTAGATAATACAAAGGAACATGTCAATCAACTGGAAGACAGAGTAGTGGTAACTACCCAAACTCAACAGAAAAAAGAATTTTCAAAATGATAAAGAGACCTCTGGGGCAACATCAAGGATACTAACATTCACATTACAGGGGTCCCAGAAGGAGAAGAGAGAAAGGGGCCGAGAACTTACTTAAATAGACAATAGCTGAAAAGTTCTCTAACCTGTAAGACCTGAATAGATATTTTCCCAAGAAGAAACACAGATAACCAACAGACACGTGAAAAGATGCTCAGCATCACCAATCACCAAGAAAATGCAAATCAAAACCACAATGAGATATCACCTCGTACCTGTCAGAGTGGCTGTTATCAGCAAAAATATAATAAGTGTTGTCAAGGATGTGGTGAAAGGGTAACCCTGTACACTATTGCTCGGAGTGTAAATTTTTACAGTCTCCATGGAAAACAGTTTGGAGGTTTCTCAAAGATTAAAAATACCATTTGATTCAGCAGTTTCACTTCTGGATGTTTCTCCAAAGAAAACAAAACACTAGTTTGAAAAGATATATGTACCCTTATGTTCATTTCAGTGCTATTTTCAGTAGCCAAGATATGGAAGCAACCTAAGTGTCCATTAGGAGATGAATGAATAAAGAAGATATGATATATATACAATAGAGTACTACTCAGCCATAAAAAAAAAAACCATAAAAAAAAAAAGAAATCTTGTCATTTGTGAACATGATGGGCCTTGAAAGTATTTTTTAACTGTATAATACTAGTGATTATTTTTATTTAATTTTTAATTTTTAAAATTTATTTGTTATTGAAGTATAGTTGACTTATGATGTTCTTTTGATTTCTTTTGTACAGTAAAGTGATTCAGTTATATATATACATATATAAATCCTTTTTTATATTCTTTTTCTTTATTATTTATCTCAGGATATTGAATATAGTTCTCTCTGCTATACAGTAGGATCTTGTTGTTTATCCATTCTATATGTAATATTGATAGTTTGCATCTGCTAACCCAAACTCCCAGACTGTCCCCTTCTCCCCTTCCCCTTGGAACCACAAACCTGTTCTCTGAGCCTGTGAGTCTGTTTCTGTTTCACAGATAGATTCATTTGTGTCATATTTTAGATTCCACATATAAGTGATATCATACAGTATTCGTCCTTTTCTTTCTTTTTTTTAATACTCATTTTTATTATTTATTTACTTGGCTATAGTTGCAGCATATGGGATCTAGTTCCCCAACTAGGGATCAAACCCAGGCCCCCTGCATTGGGAGTACAGAGTCTTAGCCACTGGACCACCAGAGAAGTCCCTGTCCTTCTCTTTCTGACCTACTTCACATAGCATGATAATCTTTAATTCCACCCATGTTGCTGCAGATGGCATCATTTCATTCTTTTTTCTGGCTGAGCAGTACTCCATTGTGTATATGTACCTCATCTTCTTTGTGCATTCATCTGTCAATGGACATTTATGTTGTTCCTATGTCTTGGCTATTGTGAATAGTGCTGCTATGAACATAGGGTACATGTATTTTTTTGAATTATAGTTTTGTTAGGAGTGGGACTGCTGGATCATATGGTAATTCTATTTTCAGGTTTCTGTGGAGTTTCCATACTGTTTTTCACAGGGGCTGCACCAACTCATGTTCCCGTCAATAGTGTAGGAGGGTCCCCTTTGTGCTGCACCCTCTCCAGCATTTGCTGTCTGTATCAGTTCAGTTCAGTCACTCAGTCGTGTCCGACTCTTTGAGACCCCATGAATTGCAACTCGCCAGGCCTCCCTGTTCATCACCATCTCCCAGAGTTCACTCAGACTCACGTCCATCGAGTCCATGATGCCATTCAGCCATCTCATCCTCGGTCGTCCCCTTCTCCTCCTGCCCCCAATCCCTCCCAGCATCAGAGTCTTTTCCAAAACTCCTTTTCCTATTTGGAACCAGTCTGTTGTTCCATGTCCAGTCCTAACTGTTGCTTCCTGACCTGCATACAGATTTCTCAAGAGGCAGGTTAGGTGGTCTGGTATTCCCATCTCTTTCAGAATTTTCCACAGTTTATTGTGATCCACACAGTCAAAGGCTTTGGCATAGTCGATAAAGCAGAAGTAGATGTTTTTCTGGAACTCTCTTGCTTTTTCCATGATCCAGCGGATGTTGGCAATTTGATCTCTGGTTCCTCTGCCTTTTCTAAAGCCAGCTTGAACATCAGGGAGTTCACGGTTCACGTATTGCTGAAGCCTGGCTTGGAGGATTTTGAGCATTACTTTACTAGCATGTGAGATGAGTGCAATTGTGCGGTAATTGGAGCATTCTTTTGCATTGCCTTTCTTTGGAATTGGAATGAAAACTGACCTTTTCCAGTCCTGTGGCCACTGCTGAGTTTTCCAAATTTGCTGGCACATTGAGTGCAGCACTTTCACAGCATCATCTTTCAGGATTTGAAACAGCTCAACTGGAATTCCATCACCTCCACTAGCTTTGTTTGTAGTGATGCTTTCTAAGGCCCACTTGACTTCACATTCCAAGATGTCTGGCTCTAGATTAGTGATCACATCATCGTGATTATCTGGGTCGTGAAGATCTTTTTTGTACAGTTCTCCCGTGTATTCTTGCCAGGAAGCTATTAAAAATCATCTCGATCCCTGCTTCGGGAAGATTCCTCATGCCTCCGAGTAACTAACCCTGTGCACCACAGCTACTGAAGTTGTGCGCTCTAGAGCCCCTGAGCTGCAATGGGAGTAGCCCCTGCTCCCTGCAACAAGAGAGAGGCCACACACAGCAACGAAGACCCAGCACAGCCATAAATAAAGAAATGAATTAAAGTCATGTTAGGGAAGATTTTGGAGATACTTCTAACACATTAAGTGAAAAAGTAATATGTATAATTGTTTCTATTGAATGATATAAATTGCAGATGGATAGATAGGTGTACACACATGTATAGTTTCAAAATACAGAAGGACATATATCATACTGTCAGCAGCAGTTATCTCTGGATAGTAGGGCTATGGGTAATTTTTTATTTCTTTACAAGTTTTTATATGTAATATCTGAGATATATTACAGCTTTTCTTCTTTAGACTTCTTTGTAAGTACAAGATTTTTAATAAATGTTTCTGCCTGGGGTAGTTGACTATAGTATATTATTGGGCTTCCCTGGTGGCTCAGATGGTAAAGGATCTGTCTACAATGCGGGAGACCCAGGTTCAATCCCTGGGTTGGGGAGATCCCCTAGAGAAGGAAATGGCAACCCACTCCAGTACTATTGCCTGGAAAATCCCATGGACAGAGGAGCTTGGTAGGCTACAGTCCATGGGGTCGCAAAGAGTCGGACATGATTGAGCGACTTCACTCCCTCACTCACTCACTCTCTCATATGTAGAAAAACCACAAAATATTATTAGAATTTTTATTTTTAATAGAGGTAAATATTTTTAACAGTGGTGAAAGACACATAATATAAAATTTACTATTTTTAAGTGTACAGTTAGTAGTGTTAAGTACATTCACATTGTTGTCTAACCAAACTCCAGGGCCCTTTTCATCCTACAAAGCCCTACCCGTTGAATAGAGGCTCTCCACACCCACACCTGCACCACTTACCTGCTGTCTGTCTCCCTGTACTGACCACCCCAGGTACCTCATGTCTTTGTCTTTTTGTGATTGGCTTATTTTGCTTAACGTGATGTCATTAAGGTTCATCCATGTAGTAACGTGTGTCAGAATTTCATTCCTTTTTAAGGCTAAATGGTATTCTGTTGTATGTTTATACCACTTTTTTTATACATTTGTCTGTCGGTGTATACTTGGGTTGCTTCCACCTTTTGGCTATTGTGAATATTGCTGCTATACATGGATGTACAAATTCTCTTCAAGACCCTACTCAGTTCTTTTGGGTATATATTCAAAAGTGGAGTTACTGAGTCATATGATAATTCTTTTTTTTTTTTTTACTGTGCACAAGGGTTCCTGACCAATATTGTTACTTTCTGTTTTGATAGTAGCCACCCCCAAAAACTCATTTTAAAAAGAGGACAGTCTAAGCTGGAATTTTGCCCATACCCTCTGAGTGCCAGGTAATGACTCCCGGGCTGAGTGCAAAGAGTATATGTACACAGAGGTTTATACAAACTCCAAGCCTTCCTGGAGCTTGTGGGCCAGCCAGGAGCTTGTTCTGGCTATAACTTATCACTCAGGACCTCGCTGGAGGGATCTGGTCACATGCTCTGAACTCATTTCAAAGCAGAGCCATTCAGGCTAACCTTGTGCCAGAGCTGCAGAGGAGGTTTGCATCCCGCCCTGTGACTGTGGCTGTACAGGGGTGCATCCAGGCCTGGCCTAGCAAGTGCCGCAGGCTGAGCCTTGGCACACTTATGGCTTCCTTGCTTCCGGCATCACTGCCAGCCTGTCCTTCGGTCTTCCTGGTCTCTGGGGCTGAAGCAGGGTGGGGCTAGATTGCCCCCAGTCGGAGCTGCTCCTAAAGGCAGTGCAGAGAAATGGAGGTCCCTGGGCAAACCTGGTCATTGATGGGGACCTGTTCTTGGGCTCTGTGGAGGGTCAGAATAAGTCATTAGTGGGCAGCTGAGCAGTAGGCAGGAAGCAGCCGTGTCAGCCCTTGTATCTCCAGACAGGCCTGCGAGATGGCCTCCAAGATGGTGGGTGCCCGGATGCTCCATATCACAGACCTTCTGAAATTGCTGGAGGCAGAAGGATGGCCTTGCTGACCTCTGGAGGGCCCAACCAGCCCAAGGATGTCACTTGATATCTCACTCTCATACTGATGCCTATCATAAATATTTATGTGTACAATACATTTTTTAAACCTTTTTTGGGGGGCTGCAGCCAGTTTTCATTGTGGCACGAATCTTTTAGTTGCAGCATGCAAACTCTTAGTTCCCCAGCCAGGGATCGAACCCCAGCCCCCTGCTTTGGGAGCTCGAGGTCTCAGCCACTGGACTCCAGGGAAGTCCCTACAGTACAGTTTATTATGTGTTCTATTTCAGTTTCTGTCTCTGAGACCCGGAGGCGCCCTGGAATTTCTTTTATTTGGGATTGTTAGAATCAGTGGCTCCCACCCCTTCTCCTGGCCCCTGGACCTTCTGCTGGTGGTCTGAGGTGCGGCACAAGGCACAGGGAGGGACAGGCCACGGTCACAGGCCCCTCTGTGGGGGCAGCTCTGTCTCATGCTGGGGAAGTTCGCATCCATGTGGTCTGTGGAAACCCATAGTCCCCCTGGTGACTCTCATCAGACAGAAATGACCTTCCTCAGGCAGAAGTAGGGAGTATGACACATGGTCACTGGCTTGGGAAAGCTTGCTGACCCGTCTCCCGTGGGTCTGTCCTGTCCTGACTCACCCAGGGGCAGCAGCGGCTCTTCGTGTAGGACCTGAGGGGCTGCTGAGGTGGCACCCAGGGCCAGCCGCACGAGCAGGAGACCTCTGCCGTCACACAGGACTCTGTGCTCAGAAGGGCCCCACCCTCAGTTTAAGGCTCTGCTGTCACCGAAATTAATTTTTAATAAATTAAGCTGGTCCTGGTTATACCTCTTCCATGGCAGCTCTGGAGGACTGCTCTCAAGGGCAGGAAGGACAAGACCACGCCACACCTACACAGCCTGTGCACCTCTGAAGTCCCAGCATCTTGAACTAGCAGAACACATAATTGTCACTATGCTCTGCCCCATTTTAGACTTATTTGCCTGCATGTTCCATTCTGCAACTAGACCGTCCCCTCCTGGGGTGAGGGCCAGGCCTCCAAACAGCTGGCACTTGATACTCAATAAATGCCAGTTGAAGTAACTTGTGACGACTTCAAGCCAAGTCAGCTTTTTAGTGGCAAAAAACGAAACAGATGTTCCCTGATTATGAAAAGTTAGATTTTGTAAGGAAAGTATTTGGGAAATAATGTGATCTTGGTTTATGCAAAACCACAGCTGGGCCATGGCTGCATTTCCACATTGCTGCATCTCTGGAAAAGCACTGATACTATCAAATACCTGCTGTTTCTGGGCACTGTGCTGGGTGCTCTAGTGCATCATCTCCTATTTAATTCCTACGACCTCTCAAGGTCCACTAGGCCCAGAGAGCTGAGCAGCTTGCCCAAGGCCACACATTGACCAGAAGAAGAATGGGGATATGAATGTAGATCTGCCTGACTTCAGAGGCCTCCTTACTGGTGTTTTGATCCTGGGGAAGGGCAAGAGACAGTAATTGAGTGAAGGAGGAGGGGATTGCTTCCTATAAGGAGTAGTCACTTTAGAACCAAATAGCAGAGTAATATCTGGAGTAATGCTTGTAACATCTTAAAGATGTATTCTCGCAAAAAGTTGTGTTTTACACCTTTCCTGCCTATAGGAGCCGAGATATATTAACATTTATCTCGTGGGGTTGCCCTGAAGATCAATTGAGACAGTGATGACTGAGATGATTGTATCAAGGAAGCAGACATTGGTGTCTTGGATTATTGCATTTTCAGAGTGAGGCCTCATAGTTTTTCTGGAGACTGTTTCATCTCCACTTTGGTATATTAATTTAGTCTTTACCGAAAATGTTCACCACTGAGGGTATCACCCCTGGACTTGGTTGCCTTCCCAATATCCATTTCCCCTTTCATTCTTACTAACAGAGCCCTCATTTTGTTTGGTGTAACAGAATGGCCAACAAGCCTAGGCCATGGTCCTGGCAACCTTGTGCTCTGCTTTCCCAGGCTACCTTGCAGCTGAGAGAGACCATGTGACCAACTCTGGCCAATGGGATTGAAGTGGGACAGGCTGCCTGGCACAGTTCTTTCTAGGTTGAAAAGATTCTTTCTAGTCTTTCTTCCTAGGTTGAAAAGATTTCTGATATTGGAAACAGCAGTAACTATATTTCCATAGAAAAAGGCCAAGAGAATCACAAAGATGCCAGCCCTGATACCCTTAAGCACCAGCCCCTACCCACTTTCAGATATTTTATTTTGTGAGACAAAGCCATTATTTGTTCAAGTGCCTGCAAGGTGGGTTTCTGTTGCTTATAGCCATACTTCTACTTGACTGACAGTGTGACACTTCTTTCTGCTTTTACTCCTGTGTGCCATGGGAGAGATGGCCTAAGGTCCTCGAGGAACTCCCAATCCTGCAGGGTTTCTCTCCTGTCTTTATTCAGACTTTTATCAGACCTTTTTGTGCTCTTGGAGCCTTGAGGGCATCCTGGTCTTTCTCTGACCACCCAGTTTGCCCATCTCCCTCATCTGTTCTGACCTCAGTTTTCCATTTCCTTTGGCTAATCCCTTCTCCCCTAAATCATCTTCCTGTCACACGTACTAAGTGAGTGTCTATTCCCTACATCATGTGGTACACAAAACACACGCACACACATACACACACACACTCCACATACACCTCTCTCCTGGACTTTTGTCTTCTTGATAAACGGAAAGCCACAGATCTGAAATGCAGTGCCCTGATTATGCTTCCGCCCAATTCCATCTGCTCTTGCCAGATGGAGTGCTCTTAATCCACAGATAATTTTAGATACAGGAGAGGCTGCCACGGAGACCAGACACCCTCACTGGCACACAGAGAGCCTGTCCTTTCTCCTCTGCCCCCAGCTGTGCCCCGCTGGTGTAGCCGGGGGACGTACCGAGGAGGGTCTGAGAGCAGAGCGTCTCCAGGATTCTCAGTGGAGTGCTGACCTTGGAGGGCAGGGCTCCAGGGCCACCCCGAGGGCTATTCGGGGACTACCTACCCAGGCCCCACCCCCACTCGAGCAGGCCCAGAGCTGCCCAGAGTGGTTGGTGCTCGAGGGAATCAACGATTTTCTTCTGCTTAGGTCTGCTGTGCTTCTGGCTGAGAAGGTCCTGACTCGTTCTAGTCCTCAGCCCTCTCCCATGTGGGAAAGAGGGGACTGTAGCTTTGCCCCTGACAATGTGAGCTATAAGGAGCCCCTGGGGTTGGGGGATGGCTCACCACACTGGATGAGGGAATGGCCCCTTGTCTTGTAGGAATGCTTTCTCAATGGGAACTGCCACCCTGCCTGGCTGATCTCCTGAGTTATGTAACCCAGGCTGCAGGGAGCAGCTCCCGCTGTGTGCGCCTGCCCTGGGGACCACAAGCTCTGGCCCCTTATCCACACCACGGTGCCTCCTGATATTGCATGAAGGGGGACCCTTCCAGGGCCCGAAAGGGGCCTCTTGTCCAACACTCAGAAATGAATTGTCTGAGGAGACACAAGTGCTGACAAGGCAAGAGACTTTATTGGGAAGGTGCTCCTGGGCGGAGAACAGGAGGGTCAGGGAAACCAGGAGGACTGCTTGCCACGTGGCTCACAGTCTTGGGTTTTACGGTGATGTAGTTTCTGGGTTGTCTTTGGGCAGTAGTTCTGACTAAGGGTCCTTCCTGGTGTTGCTCACCCAAGATGGATACCAGCGACAGGGATTCTAAGAGGTGGTCGGACACGTGGTGTCTCCTTTTAACCTCTCCTGAACTCTTCCCCTTGGTGGTTGCTTGTTAGTTTCCTGTTTCTTACCAAGAACACCTGTCTTAAAATAACTCATGCACATGGTTGCTATGCTGCCTGACCAGGGTGGATGGTTTCAGTCAATGCGCTTCCCCTAACACTGACACTCAGCAGATGGTCTGAAAGCTTCTTGCAGGCATCTCTCCTATCCTGGGGAGCCTTGCTGAGGTGGTTTGGGTGGGCAATCAAGGCTTTCTCCTGGGTGTCAGGAGGCTGTAGGCTTCCAGGCTCTCCTTTGGGGCACTACTGGCTTAGGTGGGCTCAGCCTGTGGTCTGCAGGGCATAGCTGAAGGTCAGGAAAGAGAAGGGAAGAGCACCCCACCGTTAAAGGTCACAGGCCTAAGCAGGTCTCAGACTCCACCAGGGGAGCTCCAGTATATTTTGGAAAGAGTCCTGGTTCTAATATCAGAATTGAGTCAAGAACCGACCATGTGACTTTATTGCTTTTCCTCTTGGAATCTCAGCTTCCTTCTGAGTGGAAGCTCTCCATGAACCACAGAGCTGGCAGAGAAGGACTTCGGTAGTCAGCGGGGGCCTCTCTCGTCCACCTCCACGCAGTGGGCACTCCCTCCACTTCTGTTCCCTTGGTTTGTCCTGGACTTACTTCCTTGTGAAAGCGTCACACAGGTCATATCGAACAGTGAAACAAGCTCCCATGCATGCACGCATGCTAAGTTGCTCAGTCGTGTCCAACTCTTTGGGACCCCATGGACTGTAGCCCACCAGGCTCTTCTGTCCATGGGGTTGCCATGCCCTCCTCCAGGGGATCTTCCCGACTCAGGGATCAAACCCGTGTTGCTCAGTCTCCTGCATTGGCAGGCAGGTTCTTTACTACTAGCCCACCTGGAAAGCCCCCAAAACAAGCCCCCAGCCCACATTAAATATTTTTTGCTGTCAACTTTTGGAAAGAGTTTTTTAAAAGTTGTTTTATACATTATTTGGCTATAAATGACTTACTGAATTTTGACTGGGTGGTTTTTCAATGATCATGGTGTATACTGGAAATTCTTAGTGAGAAAAGCTACAGAGTTCTAAAGGCAGTGCCATTGTCTTGAACTCTGAGTGAGTTAATTTGCAAGCCAGTTAGTAAACCGTTAGCACTTGGTGGGGGCATGTACACCATGGAAACTGTCAAACACTAGAAATCAGCGTAGTGTGAATTCATAGCTGATTGACCCCCAACCACTGGGAAATTGTTTTAAATCTTCCTGAGTGATTTGAATGTGTAGCTCCTGCTCTGGAAGAAGTTCAAGTGTGGGAGGCCATTGAGATGGGGACTGGCTCGAGGGGACTCACTTCAGTTCCACCAGGAAGAATGACTCCCTGCAGGGAATTGAGAGTGCTCCCTTAGGGAAATGCTCCCCGCCCTCTGCATCCTCAGGCTTTGTTCTAGGTGAGTCCTAATTTAGATCAAAGTCTAGGTAAAAAGGATTTAATCACTGTTTTTGTTTTGCCCTGTAGTCAGTTGTTTTGCTTTTATTGTTTGCTGCTGCCATTTTCTTCACTATCTTTCAGCCTATTTATTATGTTTATTTTACTTCTCTTTTATCTTTTCACTGTTAGCAGTGAGTAGAGGTGAGGAGACCTGGCCCAGCAGAGAGGAACTGAGGGTCACAGGAAGCTTCTAAGAGCTTTGCCGGGCCTTCCTGCTCCTGCAGCAGGTGGCCTGGGGGAAGTCCTTGATCTTGAACTCAGATACTTAGGGTCTGCCAGTGGCTCTGCTTTCAAAGTAGACTCCCTGTGATTCTCTCCCTCCAGGCCAAGGAAGTCTGAGCCCAGGAGGCTTCCTCATAGCTGCTTAGGATCTGCCCCACAGAGCCTCCAGACTTCAGAAACAGTGGGGACCTGGGGTAGGAGCTTGGAGTTGTCAATAGAGGCAGGGTCAACATTTGGAGGTGAAGTAGAGCTGACCAAAGGGACAAACCAGATTCATGTTGCTGTGGAGCAAAAAATGCAAGCTGCTGAACCACAGGTGGTATGCTGTCTATGTGAAAACACAGCCACACACACAGTATATTTTGTACGAGTGTGTACTCAGTTGTGCCCAACTCTTTGCAACCCGATGGACTGTAGCCTGCCAGCCTCCTCTGCCCAAGAGATTCTCCAGGCAAGAATACTGGAGCAGGTTGCCCTTTCCTTCTTCAGGGGATCTTCATGACCCAGGGATCAAACTTGGGTCTTCTCTGTCCTCCATTGAGGCGGATTCTTTACCACTGATGGAGAAGGCAATGGCACCCCACTCCAGTACTCTCGCCTGGAAAATCCCATGGACTGAGGAGCCTGGTGGACTGCAGCTGATGGGGTCGCTAAGAGTGGGCATGACTGAACGACTTCACTTTCACTTTTCACTTTCATGCATTGGAGAAGGAAATGGCAACACACTCCAGTGTTCTTGCCTGGAGAATCCCAGGGATGGGGGAGCCTGGTGGGCTGCCGTCTCTGGGTCACACAGAGTCGGACACGACTGAAACGACTTAGCAGCCGCAGCAGCTTTACCACTGAACTATCAGTCAGTTCAGTCACTCAGTTGTGTCCAACTCTGTGACCCCATGGACTGCAGGATGCCAGGCTTCTCTGTCCATCACCAACTTCTGGAGCTTGCTCAAGCGGAGCCATCAGGGAAGCCCATACTTTGTACAGGTTTGTATGTAAAGGAATGGAAATGTCTATGTTTTTTAAAGTTTAGGAGAATATTTATTAAACCCATAAACAATAGTTCCCCTGGAAAGGTGAATAGGAGAACAGAGATTGAAAGGGATGGACAAAGACACTTTTTATTTATCAGTAAGTTTCTACTTTTTAAAAGAAAACTCATTTATGTGTGTAATTAAACCTAGTTTTTAAAAAATCTAAGTTTATTTGTGTAAAGACAAAGTGCTGCTTGGAAAGACTGAAGACAGAAGGAGAAGAGGGCAACAGAGGACGAGATGGTTGGATGGCATCACTGACTCAATGGACATGAACTTGGGCAAACTCTGGGAGATGGTGAGGGACAGGGAGGCCTGGCATGCTGTAGTCCATGGGGTTGCAAAGAGTTGCACATGACTGAGCATCTGAACAAAAACAGCAAAAAGGCAAAGTGTCTGGAATTGGAGGGTGTGGGTTGACACCCTTCTACACCCCTTGTTGCTCTATGCCTATGGGGCTGTTATTGAACCACCTGCCTCAGTTGCTGCAAAGGTGAAATGGGCAGAATAAAAAAAGTGACTCAAGAAGGTTGTCTAAAGAACTCAGTGGACCAGTGGACAAAAAGATGTATATGTGCTAGTTATAATTAGCTTAAAAAAAAACAGACACAACAGTTTAGAATCTGTAAAGACAGGCTCAAAATGCATCCAAGTTCTGTCCCCAAGGACAGGGAAAAGAGAGTGGTCAGGAAGGAGTCACTTGATTTTCCTAAGAGTAGGTCTTGTGAGACTAACATTACTTTTTTCCCTTTCCGTCTCTTCTCCTTAACTCCCAGAAAAAGCAAAGGAAAAGAAGCAAACATTTCTGATGGCTTTTCTATGTTCCAGGCTGTGTACTGGGTGTAGTCAGAGCTCATTTTACAGATGTGGACCCTGAAATACGTTTGGTGATACTGAGAATCTCGCCTCAGGGGGATGTCAAAGATTTGGATTCAGATCTAGATTCCCCCAGATCCTGAACAGCTAACAGCAGGAGCAACAGCAGCAAAAGTGGCAACAGGCACTGATATGCTGTGATGTCATTTAATTATTATAAAGTAAAGTTATAAGTGTTGTGCCCGAAGTCCGAGTCCCCAAAACTGAGAGAATAAGACATCCACAGCAATGCAAAAACAAAAAGGGGTTTTATTGCTAGCTCAAGCTAGGGCTCCCATCTCATCCAGCACAGTGGAGTCTTGACGAGAGCCCCGAGCCCTAAATTACACCAGTGTTTATAGAGTTAAGACAAAGACAAGGAGTTGGTAAGGGTGGATTGGTTGCAAGGGTTTTATGGTATCTACTAATTGGCTAAATTTTCGCGTGCGCGGGCTTTCTTAGAGGATTTCCACCCTCTTCCTGATAGGCTGAAACTAGCCCTTTTCTTCCTGGCAATGACTTAGCTCCTCTGCAAGGGAGATTTTGGCCTGCCTTGGCCCCCTGAAGCCTGTTATGGCGCCTGCTGGGGTCCTAACAATAAGTGAAGAAAATGAGATGTAAAAAAGGTGGAGAAAGCCAGCCCAGAATCACAGGTCTGTCTCACACCAAAGTCCAAGCTCTTAACTAGGCAACTTTACGGCCTCCCTTCTATACCTACCCTCTCCCTACCCGCAGGAGATTCTGGCCTTTCCTCCAGAGAGATGCTATAAAAATCTCTAAAAAATGGAAAGGGAGAGGGCAGCCACATACACATTCTGGTGGCAGCCACCGCTCTAGACTGGATTAGTGGATCAGGTTGATGGGGGCGGGTGCATGGAATCCCTTGGCAACCTGGATTGCACCAAGAACTTCTGATAGAGAAGATATTCAGACATGAGAGGACATGCAAAAAACGTGGGAGGTGAAAACTGATACTGCTTGGATAGTGGGTTGAATTGTGTCTCCTAAAAAGACATGTTGAAATCTTTACCCTGGTACCTGTGAACATGACCTTGTTTGGAGCCAGGGTCTTTGCAGATGTCATCTAGTTAGGTGAATTCATAGTGGACTGGGGTGAGCATTAAATCCAATGACTGAGTGTCCTTTAGAGAAGAGGGAAATTTGGACATAGAGATACAAAGAAGACACATGTAGAGGAAAGAAGGCCATGTGGAGATGGAGGCAGATGTGGAATAATGCAGCCACAGTCAAGGAGTGTCAAGGATTGCCAGCAGCCAACTATGGCCTTACTGATACCTTGGCATTCTAGCCTCTAGAACTGCAAGAGAATGGATTTCTGGTGTCTGAGCCATTCAGCCTGTGGTCATGTGTTCTGGCAGCCTTGGGAAGTTCAAACAACCTTGCTTCATAGCAGGTTAGGCAATCACAACATGCCATGTGGATTTGGGTAATGGGACAAAGGGCTTTTTCCTTTACTCTGTTTTCTTTTATTGTCCTCTTGGATGAAAATAAAGAAAATTTCTGACAATCAAATAGGTGGATTATGCAAAACCTGGAGAGGTGGTTAGTATTGAAGTGAGGATATTGATTCTTAAACACCTCAGTGAACTGCAGTAATGGACCAATTCTTAAAAAATATTTATTTATTTGGCTGCACAGGGTCTTAATTGTGGCATATGGTACCTAATTCCCTGATTAGGGATTGAACCAGGCCCCCGGCATTGGGAACCCAGAGTCTTAGCTATTGGACCACCAGGGAAGTTCCTGGACCAAATTTTGTAAGTTGAAAAGGAAAAAGTTACAAGGAAAAAGTCCTTTATTTAGGTTCAAAGAACTAACTGTGTGAATGTAAACTGAGGAACTTCTGGCTTAATGACAGCTCATGTAATAAAAGTTGTTGGCTACAACTGAGTATGAGCCAACAATGTGTAGCATAGTGGCCATTAAAAAAGTTAATGCATCTTTAAGGTGCCAGGGAAAAATGAGATGAGCACTGTGTGGGCCTCTGGACTGGTTAGACTACACCTAGAACTTCATTCAGCTCTCGGTACCATTTCAGCATTTTGACACTTCTCAGCACTCAGAGAAAGAGAGCCAGGGAACTGAGGGGACCAGAGACTGTCATGCAAGGATAACCAGGGGATCTAGGCTTGCTTTCTCTGGAGATGAGAAGATGTAGGGATGTGGCACTTGTCTTTAAATGCTAATTGCTCTTGTGAAACAGAGGAAATGGGTCAATTGGGTAGTGTTCTAGGAGAAGGTTCCTAAGCAGTGGCTTATGCAATGAAAAGAAGCTATCCCAGTTTTCAGGCACAGGCACAACTGTTGGTTTAGCAACATTTGTCCTTTCTTTTTCCAATAACAGCACCCAGATTTCCTTTGTGAGACCATTCCACCCCTATTTGTCCATAGTTCCCTGGTGGGCATATGACTCAGGCTTAGCCAGAGTGCTCAATCCCTTGGCCACACCACCCTGCTTAGGGATGGTCAAGCCACATCACTGAGTGTCTATCCCAGGCATATTGGTGCAACTACTGGGGATAGAGCCTCTCCTTTCATTAGGATAATGAAGCTGGTAGGATAGAAACCTGGAGGTACTGGAGGCCAGCTTGCCAAGGCGGGGAAGGAGCCTACCTGATCATGAAATCAATACAGGAAACAAAGCCAAGAAATGGAGACAGAAAGATTTCCGCTGGTACCGTGTGAATGCCTGGATCCACATTTGTGAGGCCTGAAGCTTGTTTGTGACATGACACAGTACAATCCCCTTTATGCTTTCATCAGTTAGAGTTGAGGTTTGGTAATTTGCAACCAAGTGTCCTAACATATCACAAGTGAGCTGCAAGAATAGCAAGCTGTCTGATATTGTTCAGAAGGAATTGTAATGGTTGACATTTATTGAGGATCTTTCACGTGTAGAAATTGTGGTAAATTTTTATTTAAAGTTTAACTTTTAATAGAGTTATATTAACACTTGCACATAGTTTAGCAGTTTTAAATAGCTCCATGAGTCTTTTGAAAAGCTATTGTCTCTTGCAGCTCAGACCCAATTTCCGACTCTTCAGAGGCAATCATTTTCAACTTTTCAGCTAATTCTTTGTCTGTTGACTTTTCACGATGAAAGATGAGCGTATTTGTGTTCTCTCTACCCCCACCACACAGCACACTTCCCGTTTCTCCTTCCTTCCTTTGCATTTAGGTCTGTTGTCATGTTTTGATCAGTATTCACTGTCTATATTTTGACTTTGTAAACTCCCTTCACAGCCTACTAGTATACTATGATTACTTTTTCTTGCACACCGTTTTGTTTTCGCTAGAGTTCACAGTTGTCTTACATTTTTCGTTTGCTTAGTTGTCTGTATACTTGCTACTGATTCAACCCCAAACACCCATATGTGCAAATCTCTAGTTTGCACGACTGAGCGACTTCCCTTTCACTTTCAACTCTTAGATGTAGCATGTGGGACCAGTTCCCCGACCAGGAATCAAACTTGGGCCCCACATTGAGAGCATGTGTGTGTGCTAAGTTGCTTCAGTTGTGTTCGACTCTTTGCGACCCTATGGACTGTAACCCACCAGGCTTCTCTGTCCATGGGATTCTCCAGGCAAGAATACTGGACTGAATTGCTGTGCTGTCCTGGGGACCTTCCTGACCCCGGGATCAAACCCACATCTCTTATGTCTCCTGCACTGGCAGGTGGATTCTTAACCACTAGCACCACCTGGGAAGCCCCTGCATTGGGAGCATGGAGTCTTAGCCACTGGACCACCAGGGAAGTCCCCTCCCCAGAATTTTGAGATCTTGTTCTCTTGTGTTCTGGCTTTCCAGAGTTAACTATTGAGAAGGTGATGCCATTCTGATTCTGGATCCTTTTTATGAAACCTGTTGGTTTGGTTTTGCTCTCTCAAAGCTTGTAGGATCTTCTCATTGTCTCCAGGGAGCTGCCCCAGCAGATCAGAAGATAAATGAGTTCCCAAGGAGCTCCAAGGCCAATGGAAAACACAGGTGCATTGGTTATCTATTACTGTGTAACAAATTGCCCCCAAAGTTAGAGGCTTAAAATTATAAATATTTGTTATCTCATGGTTTCAGTGGATCAGGAATCTGGGCCCAGCTTAGCCGGGTGTCTCTAACTCAGAATCTCCATTCCAGAACCAAGCGGGGATTCCCTGGCAGTCCAGTAGTTAAGACTGCACTTTCACCGCAGTGGGTTTGGGTACAATTTCTGGTCGAGAACCTAGTATCCTGAATGCCATGTGGTGCAGAGATGAAAAATGAAAACAGTCAAGTGACAACTAGGGTGGCTGTCATCTCAGAGGCCTGACTAAGGGGGGAATCTGCTTCCAGCCCATTCATGTGGCAGTAGCCCCACCTCAAGTCATTACTGACAGTTTTCCAGAGACATCCATTCCTTGTCACATATGCCTGTCAATAGGACCACTCCATGCTGGGAAAAACTGAGGGCAGGAGGAGAAGAGGGTGACAGAGGATGAGATGGTTGGATGGCATCACAGACTCAGTGGACATAAGTTTGAGCCAACTCCAGGAGATGGTGAAGGACAGGGAAGCCCGGCATGCTGCAGTCCATGAGGTTTCAAAGAGTCGGACAAGACTGAGCGATTGAAAAACAACAGGACCACTCCAGAATGGCAGTGTGCTTCCTCCAGGTGAGGGCTTTGACAGAAAGAGAGAGAGAGAGAAAGAGCGAAAGATAATCTGTGGCCCAAATCAAGCATTCTTTTCATATCCAATTTCAGAAGTTACTCTTCTGAGACTGACTTTTGCCATATTCTTATCATTAGAAGGGAGCCCGTGAGCCCCGTCCACACTCAAGGGGAGAGTGTTGGATAAGGAGAAATACCAAGAGGCAGAGGTCACTGAGAGCCATCCTGTGAGCAACCACCTTCCGCCCAGGCAAATGGGTGTTTAGAGCACGTGTGACAGTTGCCTAGAGAGGTGAGTGCTGGAGGAGATCAAGGAAGGCTTCCCAGAGAAAGAAGCTGTTGGTTGAGATGTGACAGATGAATAGGAGATATCGTTGGTAGACCATGGGGCAGAAGGGCATCGCAGGTGAAGAAAAAAACATTTGCAAAAACCAGAGGTGTGAAAAGGCTTGATGGGTTCTGGGAGCAACACGGCAAAGCTTGGAGCAGAGAGCTGAGATGCAAGGCTTTCCCAAGGTGTCCGTGCTTTATCTTAGAGGTCGGGGAAACCATGACTAGCTTTCCAGGGTGTGAGAGGAGCAGGTTTGTGTTTTAGGACACTCTCTAGGTGCTGACTGAGTGGGAGGGCTGGAGGAACAGAGGTGGGAGGCAGGGCACCAGTGAGGAGGCTGTGGCAGGTGTCCAGGTGAATGTGGGGACGATGATCTGGGGTGAGGTAAACGTGACCAATGGGACTTCTACAGTGTCAGTGAAAAGGGATTCAGCCTGTCTGTGAGCCAGATGAATGGAGTGGGTGGAAAGAGGAGGAAGCAGGTGTGGATGGAGGGAGGTGTTGCCCAGTCTGAAGCCAGTTGACTGGTAGACAGACAGTGAGCAGTCAGGGTCTTTGCTCCTGCATTGTAGGGAAGTTGGCAGGGTGGGGTGATAGCCTTGGGAGGCGGGGAAGAAAGGTCAGGATGGAGATGTCAGTGCCACTTGGGGTCCCTGGTTTGGCTCGAGGAGGTCCACCTTAAGTCCTCCTGATGCCTCTTTCTCCACACCTCTTGGAAGGCTGCCCATCCATGGCTTGGAACTCCAGCCTGCCCACCAGCCTTCAGAGCTAGGGCTACCTTTGCCCTTCTGAATTCGTGAAAGACCTTGAGGCTTTGAACTAACAGCCTTATTGCCTCCGCTTTTCCTACGTGACTGTGGGCAAGTGAGTCATGTTTCAGTCTTGTCTAATAAAATGCGGAGGTTGGGCCAAGCTGCTCCCCATCATTCCTGCCCGCACTGACTTGCTGGGCCCCCTCCCTCACCCACCTCTCTGGGCTCCATGGGCTCCAGGTTGCTTCTGCAACATGCATTCCGCCACCCTCGTGGTCGTCTCCTTCCCTTCTCCCTTCTGCTCGGGCCTGCCCTGAGGAGCCCAGAGAGGCTGCAGTGAACTCCGTTTCTCTTCCTTCTGCAAACATTTTCTGAGGTTTGGTGTTGGAGCACTTGCATGCTAAGACCAGGATGTTCTGCCTAGAATCTGCCCCTTACACCATGAACCATCAACTTGGCAGAGTCGTCCAGAAGCCCTATAGTCCATCCCCTGCTCCAGGCTAAAGTACTTTATTTACTAAAGATAATTTTTAAATAGCTACAAAAGAAAAATCCATACCTTCATGGTAACACATTCATATTTTACAGATCTTTGGTGATGAGGTTTTTGATGGAGATAGCTGAAATTCTTCAGGGAGGCATAATAGTAGTAGTGTGGTCGCTCAGACATTTCCAAGTCTTTGTGACTCCATAGACTGT
The DNA here is from genome assembly GCA_006410635.1 of Cephalophus harveyi. Lineage (NCBI taxonomy): Eukaryota > Metazoa > Chordata > Mammalia > Artiodactyla > Bovidae > Cephalophus > Cephalophus harveyi. Next base: position 141,225 of record SJYT01003350.1, read on the forward strand.
AGCCTTCCAGGCTCCTCTGTCCATGGAATTCTCCAGGCAAGAATACTAGAGTGGGTAGCCATTCCCCTCTCCAGGGGATCTTCCCAGCCCAGGGACTGAACCTAAGTCTCCCAGATTGCAGGCAGATTCTTTACCCTCTGAGCCACCAGGGAAGCCCTAGAAGAGAACAGAACTGCCCTCTAAGGGAAGGGCTCCTGGAGAGAAGGCTCAGACTGGGTCCTGCCCCACTCACCTTCCCCCTCCAGAGGGAGGCCTTCCTACCAGGCCTCCTGGTAGGCAAGGGACCCTTCTTTTCCCTCCTCCACTCTCTGATTAGACCCAGCCCACACCTGCCTTGGCCCAGAGCTGCTGTTGCCTTTGGCACCCAGAGGGCCTGAGGATCTTATGTAACTGCTCTTGGCCAGACATTCTGGTTCGGCAGGTACAGCCTGCGAGTTAAAAATTGTTCTAAAAATGCAATGCAGCTGCCTAAACACACAGCCCTGGAGGAGGAGGCTGGCGGGCAGAGGCCCCAGTCTGCAGGGGATAATTTTCCACGGGGACTTTGGGCCCAGTGCTCTGACACCAAGAGAAGCATCAAACTTGGGGACCAGTGGTGCATGCCTGCTCCCCAGAGATAGATTCTGTGGCTTGACACGCTCTGAGCAGTTCTCTTTCTCTTGGCCATGCCACACGGCATGTGGGATCCTAGTACCCGACTTAGATGGAACACGTGCCCTCTGCAGTAGAAGAGCAGAGTCTTAACCACTGGGTCACCAAGGAAGTTCCCGAGTTTCCTTTAGAGCCTACAGGGTCACCCTCTGCGTCTTCCTGTGAGAAGCTGCTCTGGTCCCACCTCCTCAATAATCCCTTCCAGTCTCTGCCAGTGTGTGCTTCAGGGTCTTGCTTTTTGTTTTTCTGATGTCTTGTTCCCTTTTCATGCTTTCCAGCACCTCCAGCCTCCCTCTGCTTCTTTTCTGGTCCCTTTTCTTCTTCCTTTTTCTTTTTCTCCCTCCTCCACTCCCCTAAACCCACTATGTAATGAGGATGGGAATCCCTTTCCCCACGCCTTAAACTGTGTGCCTTTCCTAAGTCCCTGGAGATTGTTCTGGTAGAGGGAGGCAGCCTCTGATCCCTCCAGCTGTGACACTGGTCAACTCCCTTCTCCTCTCTGGGCCTCTGTGAAGCAGGGACAATAATATACATCTTATTCACTGCTTCTCAAAATGGTTGTGAAAATCAAAAGAGGTGACTGTGACTTCTGTACCCATATACAAGGGCTTACATTTCCTTCCCTTCAGTTCATTTGTCACAAATTTATTTAGCACCTTTGAATTGCCTGGCATTGTGGTAAGTTCTGGACTATGTAAGGAAAGACACTGATGGAGTGGGCCCTGAACCTGCTCATTAGAATCACATGCAGAGCTGCAGAAAAGATGAACTCCCCACTTCCACCCAGACCTACAGGTCAGGGTCTGCCAAGATGGGGCCCAAGGAGGCAGGGGTAGAGTCTTTGTTTTTACAGCTTCTTACGTGAGCCCAACCCTCAGGCCTAGAAACCAGTGAGCTGGTGAGGGGAGGAGCTGAGGGTGGGGTAGGCTGGGAGAAGGGAGGACAAAGCCAGAACCCAGGTTGGGAAGACTTAGATGGGCCAGAGTGAGGATGGTGAAGGACAGATGTAGAAGGAACAGATGACAGAGAACCAAGAGGGCGTTTTCTCCTGCCTCGTGACTAGGTTTACCCATGTACATCTGTTGCCAGATTGGCCAGCAATTAAATGCCTATGATGGATTCTTTTAAAAAGTAATGAAAAGAATGTTAGTTGCTTTGTTGTGTTCGACTCTGTGGCCCCATGGACTGTAGCCCACCAGGCTCCTCTGTCCATGGGATCTGCCAGGCAGGAATACTGGAGTGGGTTGCCATTCCCTTCTCCAGTGGATCTTAGTGACCCAGAGATTGAACCCGAGTCTCCTGCATTGCAGGCAGATTCTTTGCTGCCTGAGCCACAAGGGAAACATCCACAAAGGAAATACAGTAGTTCTAAGTTCTTCATGATGGGTGGCTTTCTCTCCTCTGGATATTTTGTAGGATATTTTGCTCACAGATCTGCCTTCTCCTCTTTGTTTTGTCTAGAGGATCATTCTAAAAGTAGAGGTACATTTTCTACTGTTTTCTTCTTGTGTGTTTATAAATAAAAAATAAGATGTGTTTCTTTAAATATTGGCAATATTTATTCTGATGTTCATGAAGATGTTACTTTTTGTTGCCTGGGAATTTAAACTTCTGCCCATTAAGAAATGAACAGTAAAAAAAAAAAAAACAAACATAAAAATCTAATGCCTCCAACCTCAATGATTTCATATTCTTAAAAAAAAAAAACTTTAGAAAGATCTTCTAGGAACCATAATCTGATGTTCAGCAGTTCCTTCATTCTACTACAGTTTCTTTTTTTTCCCTGTTAAATTTAAAGTTAAAATGAAAATTTACAATTTTTAAATGTTAACAATGACTTTGTTTTCAATTGATGATTATCTAAGTAGCCAGGCATCGTTGATGGTAGGAGTAGTGAACAAAACAGATGAAAATTCTGGGAGAGTTGCATTCAGCTGGGGAAGGATAATAAGCCAAATTAACCAGATGAAATAAAAGCAAGGTTAGTATGGTAGATAATAATGCAAAGAAGAAAAAAACAAAAATCAGGGATGAGAAATACAAAATGAGAATCAAGGAGATGAGTTTGAGATTTAGTTAAGACACCCTGGAAGACTTCCTGAGAAGATAGCGTTTGAAACTTTTCATTGCAGACCATTTCAAATGTTTGCAAAATTAGGATGATAAAACGAATACCTACCAACCTAGACAGCTTATTAAAAAGCAGAGACATTACTTTGCCAACAAAGGTCCGTCTAGTCAAAGCTATGGTTTTTCCAGTAGTCACGTGAGAGCTGAACTATAAAGAAAGCTGAGCACTGAAGAATTGATGCTTTTGAACTGTGGTGTTGGAGAAGACTCTTGAGAGTCCCTTGGACAACAAGGAGATCCAGCTAGTCCATCCTAAAGGAAATCAGTCCTGAATATTCTTTGGAGAGACTGATGCTGAAGCTGAAAATCCAATACATTGGCCACCTGATGTGAAAAACTGACTAATTGGAAAAGACCCTGATGCTGGGAAAGATTGAAGGCGGGAGGAGAAGGGAACAACAGAGGATGAGATGGTTGGATGGCATCACCGACTCAATGGACGTGAGTTTGAGTAAACTCACTCCCATTCGGGAGTTGGTGATGGACAGGGAAGCCTGGTGTGCTGCAGTCCATGGGGTCGCAAAGAATTGGACACAACTAAGCGACCGAACTGAACTGAACTGAATTGATACATCCATTACTCAATTTCAGCAAATATTTAATTTTGCTAATTTGGTTTTATCTAATTTTCCCCAATTTTTTGTTTGTTTTTTTGCTCCCCCCCTTTTTTTTGCCAGGGGTTTTTTAAAAGCAACTCTGAGATTTCACATTGGTTTTCTTGTTAATGCTCCAGTAAGCATCTTAGGGCTTCCCCGCTGGCTCAGTGGTAAAGAATCTACCTGCAGTGCAGGAGCCACAGGCACCGCATGTTCAATCCCTGGATCCGGAAGATCCCTTGGAGAAAGGCATGGCAACCCACTCCAGTATTCTTGCTTGGAGAATCCCATCGATAGAGGAACCTGGCAGACTACAGTCCACAGGGTCACAAAGAATCGGACACAACTGAAGTGACTTAGCACAGCACACACACAAGTATCTTAACTGATAAGCTCATTCTAAAAAGTACATATTTATCCTGCTGTTACACACCCAACAAAATTAGAAATAATCCCCTAATGTCATCTAATAACCAGTCCATATTCTCACTTCCCAGTAGATTCAATAATATCTTTTTACACTTAGTTTTGAAAGAGGGTAATAAAGATTAATTCTAAGTGTTAATTCTAAGTATTTTAATACTTTATTTCTTAAATTTTCAACCATGAGCATGTATTGCTTTTATAATTGTTTTTTTTGTTGTTGTTAAATTTTATTTTTACTTTATTTTACTTTACAGTACTGTATTGGTTTTGCCATACATTGACATGAATCCACCATGGGTGTATATTAGCTCCCAATCCTGAATCCCCCTCCCACATCCCACCCCATATCCTCTCTCTGGATCCTCCCCGTGCACCAGCCCCAAGCATCCTATATCCTGTATCGAACATAGGCTTGCTTGTGCTTTGTTCTTACATGATAGTATACACATTTCAATGCCATTCTCCCAAATCATTCCACCCTCTCCCTCTCCCACAGAGTCCAAAAGTCCGTTCTATACATCTGTGTCTCTTTTGCTGTCTCACATACAGGGTCATCATTGCCATCTTTCTAAATTCCATGTATATGTGTCAGTATACTGTATTGGTGTTTTTCTTTCTGGCTTACTTCACTCTGTATAATAGGTTCCAGTTTCATCCATCTCATTAGAACTGATTCAAATGAATTCTTTTTAATGGCTGAGTAATACTCCATTGTGTATATGTACCACAGCTTTCTTATCCATTCATCTGCTGATGGACATCTAGGTTGTTTCCATGTCCTGGCTATTATAAACA